>JAQGBH010000089.1:0-78333 GCA_034698265.1 Sminthurinus aureus
GGTAAAAATAGCGGTAAAATAGTGGTAGAGCCTCTGTTTTAGGAAAAAATAGAGTTAGAGGTAGAGGTAGAGGCTCTGGAAAAAATAGAGGCAAAAATAGAGGTAGAGGTAGAGGCTCTGATAAAAATAGAGGTGAAAATAGAGGTAGAGGTAGAGGCTCTAGAAAAATAGAGGCAAAAATAGAGGTAGAGGTAGAGGCTCGGCCTCTAAAAAAAATAGAGTAGAGGTAGAGGTAGAGGCAAACCAAAGTACCAACACTGTGTATAATACACCATAAACACAAAAATGTAATGTGTACAGTCTACAGTATTTACACCAGCAACCCGCAGTACCCGTCTACTTCATTCAGAATTCAGAAGCGGGGGAAATGCAAGGCCATATCATAATATGAGATCCTGGTTCTTGGTTCTTTTTCGGCTGAGAAAAGCTGGTACACATGAAACAGCTTTCAACTTTTCTCACTTGCACCCGTATGCTCGTGTTTGTAGAGGTGCCGGTATACACGCTTTTGAAATGTATACATTTTACATATATATCATGTACAAGACATAAGTCAAGTTCACCTTATTTTAAAAGCGCGTGCTCCATTTTATGTATATATACATTTCGTAGTTCGTATGCTATGCGGATAATAAAGCTACAACTTACAACTTAGTAGTAAAACCATACGGCATTTTGAAAGTCAAGTCAAGCCGATTCCTGAGGTTGCAGTTTAATACCTAATCGCAGCATAAAGTATGCACCATAAAGTATGCACCATAAAGTATGCACCATACAGTGTATAGTGTACAATGTACAGTATACGTAAAAAGCACATGATGTGTGGAGTTTGTATTTTCTATGTTACAAATATCCTATGTATAATGACGGTTGTTTTCAAGTCAGAGGTTGAACTAGAGCGTCAGAAGGAAAGAGAAATTAGAATTTACAGCTACTCACACATCACATGCAATGTCATTCATTTCGATACTCATTGCTCAAAGCTCATACAAACACGTTAGAACTTACCGCTTATACCACCCATTCAAAATTATAGCAAATGCCATTTCAATCAAATGACACGACAACATTCAAATTTCTAGATCATAGATTCTAGATGCTTCCTAAGCAAGTTATGTAGCTATACATTTCACTCGTCACCTTTTATCATCATCTTTAGCTTGAACATTGAATTTGAATTGGAATTTGAATTCATATAAACTGTATGTATTACAAGCGCTGTTCTGTGATATGTACGATGTACTCTGCCACATCATATTATGACATATCTTTGCAAACAAATTCTCTGTATAACCATTACAATTACAACTACTAGAAATGGACATGATGAATTGAGCAATCCATAAAATATAAAATTGCGTCGTGTCATTTTATACATGATCTAAATACTAAATGATTTTCTGTCATACAATCAAAATGAAAATTTTACATGTACTTATTTAGCTAGGGCTGGCATTATAGTTATCTTATCAGGATTTTGCGTATATACAGTATGCATTCTACAATACAAAACTGATTGGTCAGCATCAGCAAACATTATGGAAATTTTTCTCATCTGTTTCAAGTTTGTAGTTTGTACATTGTTTGTAAATGTTTATTATCGGGATTTGTTGTACCTTTTGGTTGTATTAGTATTGATATTAGTATTTCTACTGGAATTGTATAATGAATTGTGATAAATAGTGTCACTTGACTTGATTTTATTTTATTATATAATATTTATGTACATGTACGTAGTTTGCACAGTTGAATTTGAAGGGATCACAAGCCGGAATTTTTGTTCAAGTATCCACTACTAAATATTCTTGTATTCAAAATTCAAAAGCTTGTCATGATCATTTGATGCTGTCAATTTTCAATATTGTAAATTGTAAATATCAGCGGCGTGGAATGTAAATTAGAAGTGGAATGATAGAAAATAGAACCATGCATATCCAGTATTCCGATGTACATCTTATAACATATAAGGTTTAATCATACATTATATTTTATACTGGATGGGATATAGATTATAGATCGCAGCTATATATGGGTAAATGAATGTGTGTAAACATTGTTGAAGGGTCTAGGTAGTGACTAGTGTCTAGTTGTTTGTGTATACATGAATTTGACTTTTACTTGACATGAAGGAGAGCAGAGAACAGAGAGTAGTCCTCGTTTGTATGTAGTTTGTATTAGTGTAAAAGTGTAAAAATGTTCTGGAGACATGAGTTTGAAAAGGGATTGGATGGGCGCTCGCTTGAGTTTTGAGTTTCCGCTCCTCAATGAATGGACCAAGTCACCCGTGAGTTGATTTCCATTCAATTCAAAATTACTCTAAAGATATTCCCTCGTTCTCTCTTTTGTATGAAGTATGAACGGGTCTCTCTCTCTCTCTCTCTCTCTCTCTCTCTCTTTCTCGCTCTAGCTCTCTCCTAACCTTTATAATCAAATATAGAGATATGTACTAAACGCCTGTTTTCTGTTGTATCTCGTACACTTATAGTGAGAAAAATACTACAATTGTGCTCATTATGCAAAAAGCCTCTTCGTACTTTGTACTTGTTACTAGAAGATATCTATATTTTCTTTAATTAGTCCATCTTTAAAGTCGAAAGCACGTGTAAATATTTCCTAGAATTCTGATATTTCACATCACGTCTATAAAATCATTATCATGTTTACTCTCTCTCTCTCTCTAGTGATAATTGGTACACAATTGTGTTAACAACCAACAATATTTCCCTCCATAAAACATTTTTAGACGGATTTTAATGAACAATGGTGAGAACAATTGATTAGTGGATCACACAGACAGTACGTGAACAATAATCATCAGTCATCAATAATCACCATTTCATATACGTTATTGTTTTTCAATTACAAACACAGCACCTCTGAATCCATTTCATGAGTAGTGATACATTTTAAGTACTTTGTAGTCAAAAGTCACAACGAGGATAGATATTCAGATAGAATGTTCCGCCTTTGTTATCTTATTGATGACGTATTACGTATTATATTCAGCTTTGAATATTCAAAAGGGTTTTGGTTTTAGATTGTTTCTGTTCACTGTTAAACTTTTGTACTGTAGGCTGTAGGGAAGCTAAAGTGTAAATTATGGTGTATGGTTAATGTGCGAGAGAAGATAGAAGTGACTGATTTTATGAGAAGAGCTAGGAATTCATTCCGTGTCTGTCTGTCTGTCTGTATTCTGTATCTGTATTTATATTTATATAATCAACAGCACTCATGAGTAAATATAATATAAAATACATTAACAAACGACAACCAATCAATCCAAGGCTCTTGGCTTGTTTGCCTTGTTGGCTGGCTGGCTGTCGTTGTTGTTTGTATTCTTTATTCTCTTTTCTGTATCATGTCACTTTTTAAGTCTGTCTCTTATTGAATGATTTTCGTAATTCTATCACATCAAATTATTGAAATCCCATGTGCAATGTGTACAGTGGAGCAACTCTGTAAACTGTGTAGTTTATGTAGAGTGAGACGTCAATATAAAGTGGATGAAGTGGTATTCTTTGTATTTGTGTGTGAATGTGTATAGGAAAATTTTAACACGTTGAGAATTTTTATATATTATTTCATGTAATTTAAGCCTGCACTGGCACTTGTTCATTACTTGTAGTTTGTACCAGATACTATGTATTGGGTAGTTGAGTTCTTGTGTTGGTTGTGAACTGCAATGCAGTATACGACTTTTATGAGGACGATAGATATGAGTGGATCAAAAACTTGTAAAAAATGGAATCATCATCATCATCATAAAGAGGAACTAACTTGTCATTTTCCCCATTTCGTTCCATATTTCACATTGTTATTGCCATCGTTATTTACTATTTACCATGTTGTATTTGTATTCCTCTCTTTTTATTATTATTTTAGTTTTGAGTTGGAGGATATTGTGTATTTTGTTGGCATGTTGTACATTGTACGTGATTTTTTTGTGTTTGCTCAACACAAACCAAGCTACAGATAGACTAGAGTCTAGAATCTATTCTATTCATGTTAATCATGATGATGATGATACAGATCAGAGATAAAACAGTATCATACCTATATCGTTGTCTCATAGCTCAAAGCTCAAAGCATGCATGGACTTCATACAGTTAACATGGGTATTGATACATTGGATATTATAGATATCAAGTTATGTATGTACGTCAGTGTTTTTTGGATCATCGCATCTCTCTCAAAAGCATATTTACAAGTTACAAGTGAAGGTCTTTGTTATTATTTGTCGTTGTTCAGTGTTCAGTGTAATGCTGATCCTCTGCTTTGATTGATGACCTCTGACTTTTAGTCTTTTGTACACATACATCACACACATCCACTTTTGACTTTATAAAAAGACACATCATCATTTGTGAATTAATACCCAATTGTCATTTTATGTGACAAATTTATATGTGTAGAGTATAGAGAGTAGAGTGTAGACGATTCTGGATTGTAGGTTGTGGGCACAAGGAATAAGGAAAGAGTAAAGAAATTCATCCTCCCTCATCATCTACCATTCTTATGGAAAGTTATCATGAAACTATTGTTACTTCATACTTCATACAGTTTTTCATATCATATCACAATCATGCATAATGCATAATGCATACACATGATATCGAATAGTATGTATACATTGTACATTATATTTTATAAGTTGGATGTTGGCCATTGGTTTCATGTTACAAAGAAGAAATTGGAGAAAACAAAAAGTAAAAGAAATGATCTCAACTTACAAAATAACAACCACAAACTGTACGACGACATACATGCACAAGGAATCTGATAGACACTAGACACTACACTAGTAGAAGTCACCAAGTGAGTAGTACTCACAACTCACAAGCCCACAAAACACAAAGAGTTCAACTTAATCCAAGTTTGTTTTGAAAAATTGAAAGATTTCTAGCAGAGTTGAATTTAAAATTTAATAAAAGTCACAATAATGATCAAAATGTGTGACTAATGATGATTGAGTTGTTTATTTTTCAATAAAAAGTCCTTCAAGCATGTGCAAAACATGTTATTTGTATTTGGTATGAAATTCTTTAAAAAGTACTCATTTTGGTTTTAAAGTTACAACCTCAGTCTCTGTAAAATCCTCTGGGTTTGTATTTCGTATGAAGTCCTAATACAAATATGGGTTTTATGTTTAATGCTGAAAAAACCATAAACAATATACAGTAAATATGCAGATATCTGTTGTAACCGCAACTTTGCGGTTTCTAGTTTCGAGTTTCTATTACATCTTCAAATATTTACTTTTCCTTTCTTTCGGAATTTAAAATATTTTTTCTTCATTATAACATGAACAATAAGCATGGTCTTTTTGTGCGATATGCGCTGTAAGCTGGAAGTCTTCAACGTCCAATGTGCAATGTATCGGCAACCTATTTGCACGTAGGGTACATATTTCAATACGTCATAACTCATAACCTCCAAAATTTATTACAAATACGTTTATGGGGAAAAAATTTAGTAGAATGGTGAATACGAAGAATAGTTCAAAGTATTTTTGACAGGTTTTCCTGTAATTTGTAATGATTTCAGTTGTCCTCTAAGTTTATGGTTTGAGCTTTGAGTTTTGAGCTTTGAGTTTGGAGAATATTGGATGTATTTCCTTGTTGAGAAATTTAAAAATGAAATAAGTCATAAGTGAACTTGTGCATACTTCAAAGCACTTGAGTTAGATAATCTACGTACAGAAGAGGACACCGAGTGCGGTTAGAATCCAGTAAGAAGAATCCTATCAGCTATCAATCCGTTAAAGAAAGGTTATGAACTTCAAAAGTATTCTTTACTCTTTACACTCTTTACACATGTTTTGTAATGAGCATGAGATAAGCCTACAAACAAGTAACTAGTAACTGGAAACAGATAAAGAAAAAGAACAAATGAGACGGAGGAAGAAGTTTAAAATCAAAATTCACTCAAGAGTTACATTACAAAGTTGAAGTATCCATTCCTAACAAATCCCGAATACTACACAAATACTCGAGTCCAAAGTTGACGTAAAATGAGGAAATGTGAGTACTATTATTTACCCAAAAGGGTCTATATTGTACTGAGAAAAAGGCAGAGAGGAGATCAAAAGAGAGAGAGAGAAAGAAAGAGAAGATGGAGATGGAATAATAAAGGTAGTAGTACATTTTGTCTAAAACATTTTAAAGGGACACAACACACACACATAAACATTAGACGTCAAAGAGAGTTTGGGGCTTTACACTTTATGATCCTGTCAAGATGAAGGTAGTTGGTGGACTCTGCCGGCCAAGAAAGTATGAAGAGCAACATATAAACTATAAACTCGACCTTTTTCTATACATTTCAAATGTAGAAACTACAAATAATACAAAATACACAACACACACACACAAAATTACAAAACTACAAGTGTTTACTGTTTACGGTATTAGCCTTCTTACGCAATCACAAAACCCAAGCTTGAGACTTGTGACTTGTGAGTAAGAGTTCACTGATTCCTCTGCTCCTTCAATCATGTGGTTCTATAAAAATGTTCATCCAACTCTTTCCATTTTTCAACTGGTTTTGAAAAACAAACAAAGCAACAAAACCGTTACCCGTTTCCTGTAAATCTGTTCAGAAATCAAAACGGAAACCCAAAGACATTAGACAGATTTTGAACTCAAAGGTTGCATTTTAATGAAAACTTTCCAAGATTTTGTCTGCAGTAACATCTCAATTTCTCATTATTCTACGCAGTATATAAATGTCATTTCGTGTATAATACAAATTTTTCATACCGTGATGAGCATAATAAAAGTTTCCCCATGATTATAATAATTTATAATTCGTATTCACGATTTCAGTATTGTATAAATTGTAACGTGTACGTAATTTATAATATGCGATAAAATATGTTGTGACATTTCATTTCATGTAAAGAGCTGGCTCGTCATTTTATGACAATCACAGTCATAATTTTATAATGGAGAGTTTTTAGGATGAAACGAGAAGTGGAAAGGAAATGAGACTAAAAGTTAGGGTTTGTGAGAAAGATGAGCAATGAGCAGGGATTTTGTGAGTATATTTGTGAGTTATGAGTTATGAGCATAAAAATGTAATAACTGTCTCTTTTGTTTACATACTTGATATCATGATTATTCTAGCTCTTGCTCAGCTTCTACTCTACAATTTGCAGTACTCTGTAACTTTAAAATACAAAAAGGCTGTTCCATGTATATTCATCTTTCATCTGTGATGTCGATCCTCGATCATATTTACAGAATGTAGAATGCAGAATACTTCTAAAGTTCTATATTCCTTTGTCGTGTATATGCAAACTGTATAATGTATATAGTATAATGTGAAATCTGAGACGCTAATAATCCCTAATACCATCTATCACATCACTACATTAGACTCTAGACTACTGTAGATACAAACTATCTACAAACATGTTTAATGGTTATACATTGTTTACATTTATTCTTTTAGGTTGATTTACTGTACAATGGCGATCGTGACAACAACGTTGAGAATGACCTAACACTGTTGGATCTTGCCTTCATTTTCAAGTGGAATAAGGTATGTAAAATTCCTCTTTTTTACATTTACAATTTATTTGCCTATGCATTACGTATTATGTAGTTATTGAAAAATCCGTGCTTTCTTGCATAAATATTCCTTGAAAATTGCTTTACTTTCCTGCTCTCCTTCTCTCTGCCTCCTCTCGTTTATTTTAAATTTTCAGTTTCATGCATAGAAAACAAGGATTCATCATACATGATATCAATCACGTAGCAGCTACTTGAGTATTGAGTATACTCACGTTCCTCCAGCTCAATTGTTATCATATTGGTTCCGTTCTTTTTCTAGATATTTTCAATTAGTTTCAGCTTTTTTCCCCTTCTCCATGTTTACATGCGATTCTAGTTGAAGTCTAATAGCTTTGTTACATCTTAATATCGGTATTTGAGGATCAAGGATCGTACTCGCCGGTTAATTTGACACGTAATTACTAATGTCATCATATGATTTCAAAGTCGTCATAATTGCTCAATGAAAAAACCTCTAAAAAGTCTCTAGTTGTTCAAATCGTTCAAATGTACACAAGTACATGAAATAGAGGTATTATTTGCTGTTATTCTATCCATTTCATTGTGTGGCTTGTTACTGGTTAGCAATTAGATGAACGATATTTGTACAGCTAGAATGAAGAACGAAGAATGAAACTTTGTTACATCACACAGGTGCAACATACGTGTAATAAATCTCAAAGAACATCCGAAAGTAAAACGTGTATGCGAATGAAAAAGAAAAAAGACGAAGACATCATCTTTTGTAAAAAAAAAGTCCTTTACCATTTTTATTAGTATTACAAACTTTTCCCGTTGTCTTGATCTTCTTCTTGTTCAACTTCTCCTACTTTTGTAGAATCTAGAATCTAGAATCACTATTCTTGATACTTTGGCTTTGACTTTTAGCTATGCATTACGTAGTTTGTACATTGTACAAGGTACATACGCATAATATAAAATGTTTTGCAGAAGCGTGAACTTTCCGTGGCTGTGTGAAAAGTTGTTCACTTGTTCGCTGTTCCTTGTTCGTTGTTCGTTGTTCGGTATAGATACGAGATACAATATACTTTCAATATGTTTGTCTTCTTTTTGTGTTACTTTCTCATTCTCATCAAGCCAAAACCAAAGACAAAGAGGAAGAAGCAGAAGAAGTCCAAGACGATGAGAATGATGCGAGAGCAAGAGCGTGAGGAGTGTTTTTGGACTTTGTCTGTCTCTTTCCATCTTTTAGTGTAGCATTTGTTGTTGTCGGCTGGTCATTTATTTAATAAAACTTAGTTATTTACTTAACAAGTTACTCGTTACTCCTTACTAGTCTCTGAACAAACTCATCTCATTGTTTTAACCTTGCTTGTAGATTGTAGCTTGTAGTAACTAATTGCATGTTCTCCCAAAAGTTTCAAATATCTTTCCACCCATTTCCCATTCCCAATGTCTAGTATCTAGTCTGTGCTAAATAAAGTTTCCAAAACTGTTCACTCTTCTTCATTCCATGATACATTTTGTGTACTTTGACTTCAGAGTATAGAATATCTGGCTCATTCTGTATTCTGTACTCTGTAAACACAGTAGCTGTATTTAATAATACTACAGGAATTTGTTTACTAATTTATACCTCTTTTAATTACAATGAATTATTTCGTGAACTCGGATTCTAGATTCTGAATTCTGATGTATGAACAATGCACAATGAACAAAGATTTTTCTTGTGTGAAAGAGCTTAACAAATGGAAATGGTAGCAGGAGTAAGGATTGAGGATTCAGATTAAAAGAGGATAGTTTGTTTCTCTGTAGAAATTTGTGGTTTTCCTTTCGTTTTTTCATGTAGGAACAAACAAGGGAAAAGAGAAAAACGTGTTTTATAGTCTCTGACAAAAATAAAATTTTTTGGCATGGTTTATTTATGCTCAATGCTCAATGTTCAGTCAGTGGAGATGGAGATGTTTCAACTTTACTTTACCAAATGTAATTGAATAGAAGGCAGTGGAAAGAAAACGGCTTTTATCCTGTTTACATCTTTTCTACGTATCGTAGATTCTAGAATCCAGATTCTAGATTCCGAAATGTAGTTAGTTTTTCCTTGAAATTTATTTATTTCATCTTTCATGAAAAACGTCATGTTTACTGTATGCTTCTAGCTTGTGGTTCGTAGTGAAGGGAAAAGCAAACTCAAGTTTTTTTATTCTGGTCATATAACGAGAGTTTGGTTGGCTTTTTATTGCTCTCGATAAATTACTTGTGTCATATAAATTTTGCGTGTGATTTCCGCATGTTTTTAAACTGCCCGTTAAATTCACATTTCTCATATTCCCATTCTATCCGATCCGGGTTTCTGCTTTCTGAACATGTGATTATGGATCATGCATCATTCACATGCACAATCTGTGAATCTGTGTAGATTGTGGGAAACTTTCTGTATATTTTGATTTTATTTTAAAGTAGGCATATATAGATCACCTTCTACTTTTAGTTTCTACATACCAGCTCTACACTCTACACACGGTAAGAGTCTTAAAAAGCTAAAGTTTAGCTTAGGTTTTTAAGCTCCTCTGTCAATTCCAGTTTTGAAATTCCCTGGGACAAACTCTCTTAATTAATCCTGTTTATTTTTAATGCACATTGCAAGTCCAAATGAAGGTGGATAGATGGATGACTAGAGATTAGGCATCTACTAGTTTCCAGATTCTAGATCCTAGATTCTAAATACCTGTGCACATGAGTGACAAGTAGCGTTTGATGTATTTCATGTGTGTATATGAATAAATGTTGAAAAAAAAGTTGAAAAAGTAGACGAATTCCTTCTCAGTTCTCATAATTTGGAAGTTTTCAACAAGATTTGTGGGAGTATGATGTTGGGTGACTTGAGCGTAAGGGATCGATAGCGCCGACAAGTTTGAGTGTATGCCATGTACTAGGGGCATTTCCATTCCATTTGGGGCACTCACTCTTCACTCTTCTCGTCTATGTGTTCTCGTTCTCTTTTCCCAGTTTCCTTTTTCCTATCTCTCTCTCTCTCTTTTCTGCCTCTCTCACTTCAGCCTCGTCACTGTTTTGTATGTGCTGTGTGTGTGTGTGTGTGTATGTATATGAATGCTATGTGGAGGACAATTTAGCTCGACTATGAAATATATGAGTATACACCGTCATGAAGGGGTATGATGCATAGATCAAGCCATATGTAAATATATTATGTGGATAGGTATTCAATCTTTTGGATTTATAGTATAATATAATCATATATAATATGATGTAGGGTCGAGAGCATTTTTCTCATATGTGTGTGTGTGTGTATGTGTATCTTAGAAGCGAGATTTGATGTATAATAATATAGCAGAGAATATAAAGAGTAACAGACTGGGAACCAAGAGATTTTTACCTATACTTACATATATGCACACATATATAGAGACACGAAATGAAATTGAATGAAGTATACTCTCTTATATCTATCTATGAAAAGGCGAGTTGTGGCATTTTATGTAATATACATATACATGTTTTTATGTATTATACTTTATATTGTATATTCTATACAGTTTCAGTCATGACTGCAGTCAGCATTGCCTTTTACGCTTCCTCTTACATATATTCCTACATAGTTTGGTGAGGGTCTTTTGTGCATGTACAATGTGTAGTATATACGTGTATATATATAGCCAAGCTCTTACACCAGCCAGTACACTTTCCGCTCTGTAGATACACAACATGTACATGTAATGTGGATAGATGGATATTTCTATGTCGCTCTAGAGCTAGAGCTGACTTGACTTGGCAATGCATACTTACTCTTTCCTATAATGCTATAACACATAGCTTGGCAGGCAGATTACTTGCTTACTTACTTGCTTGCTTGTTGGATAGAAGTTGGAAGAATGTTCGCCTTTTGCCTTTGCCTTCGCCTTGGCGTTCGTTGGTTCTGAGTTCGCGTTGGCGTTGGTTTTCTACACTCTCTACTCTACACACTATTCTACACACTACACACTCCATAGAATGAAACCTACAACAGCGTTTTGAGTTTATGTATCTTTGAACTCAATTCTTTAATGACGTTACCTATTCTTTGCTACCTGTGTGTTTTTGTCGTAAATACAAAGTACACTTATGAACTGCCAAGCCAACAACTCTACACTCTGCACTCTGGAATAGTGTGTGCATTCTCTATTCTGTACACTAGAAATGTTAAGTGTTGTATTGTATTGTGTGTTTTGTGTACAATGTACTGTGCATACTGTCGCATCACATAAAATATTGTATTATAAATGAAATGCAAACGCCTTTTGCTCATTTTAACATTTTAACATGCATCCATGCAATTACAAATTCGTTATATCGTGGTATGAATATTTTATTGAACTATTTAAAAAGTCTAGTGTCTTGTGTCTTGTCTTCTTTTGTGTTGTGTGTTGTATTGTATTGTGTAGTGTCTGCTGTATAAAATATGCATAGCTAGGCCGCACTACTCCAAACATTTCTCTCGAGTTTGCAGTTGGATAGTGTCTGTCTTTCATTTTTGATTTCCTGTAGATTCTAGATGAATGAAACGCAAGGCACAAGACCAAGGAATTGGAAATAGGAATGGGACGTTTATTTATTGGATTTAATTTCAATAAAATTTCAACATTCTACCGTCTACAGTCTACAGATAATTTTGTCTTGTTCTTGCTAAGTTCTTCATTCTTCTTCATGAGAGAGGAGTGGGACTATAGAACACACAAAGAAAACGATATGCATCCATAACAAAGTGGATTAAAAAAAGTAAAAGAATTCTGCAGAGGAATACTTTTGTCAAGTTTTTAGAGCACTTTTCTTTCTGCTGTAAAATTCCCTACATTCTACATGCTATCCAAACAAAACAAAACAATGACATTATAAATATTATTCCCGTACATTCTACATGCTATCCAAACAAAACAAAACAATGACATTGTATATATTATTAGTATTATGCATTTTTTAGTTTATAGATCGTTTGCAGTTCTGTTTTATATTTTCATATTATTCTTTGTCTATTTATGTCTGAGCACGAGCATAACAGGAGAAGAAAAATGAAGCATAAGTAGTATTTTAAATCCTGTGAAAATTATTACTATTTGATGTTAGATGGAAATGTTGGATTACTGTAGCCGTATTTTTTTATTTCATATTTGTTCTTTTATTTTAGTCTTGCGGTACATTTTTTCCTAGGTTGCTATTTGCTATAATATTTATTATTGTTATGTGATGACTGATGACAATAAAATCCTAATGCTTGTAACATTAGTTTGAATTAAATTATTTAATTTAACGATAGTATTTGATAGGACTCTCCTCTGTGTTTTTGAGTTGGTTGTCGGTTGTCAGTAGTAAAATAAAATACCTTGGAATTAAATAATGCATCCCAGTGTGAATATTTATCAGTTATCATGATTCATGAATTCATAATAAAACATAAATTGACTCTATGTTTGTATTCCGTATGTATGTATACATGTATGTACCAATATTTACCTGTTCTAAAATTGAAGTTGTTCATGTCTGTTTTTATTTTACTGTTTTGTACTTTTGTACATGCAAATTTTCCTGCTGATGAACTGCATGTTGATTGATAGCAGTGAACAGTGGAATCATGTTTTATTTTCCGACTTGTTGGGAGTTGTGCACTTATTTTGTGCAGTGTGTAGTCGTTGAGGAGCACAAAACTGTAAAATAGGAATTTAGTTGACGTAACAATACAGTTTTTCCACTCTTTCTTGATTCTTGACGTTCCTTGACTCTTGAATTGACTTGACTTGCCTTGCCTTGGTTATTCACCATTCACTTTGTCTGCATGCAATTGTGAAAATGATGAGAAACAATTGTGTTTTTCCCTCTTTCCATTCTCTTGACTCTAGACTCTTGATGCTCTTTTTGTGATGACTTTTGAATGCTTTTCCTACGGTTAATATAATCTACATCCTAGATTTCGTCTCTTGATCATTGTTCACTGTAGTGCATTTTGTGTATTGTAAATCGTATATTTTGTGAAGCTATGATATTGTGGAATATGGAATGATGAAATGAGTTATTCATGCAGCATGATTGAGGTGAAGAAAACACGTTGGATGTTGGATAGTGTGTGCGTGTTTATTTTTATTTTTATACTTACATTTATCCGTATCAGTATCAGTACCGTCACGAATACTGACTGATATTTATATGTAATGTGTATATTCATCCTATTTCCACAATTTCCTACATTCGTTCTATTTTTTGCACAAGTTGTACCGGAAAATAGTTCAAATCAATCGATTACACTCTAATCTATAATGGTATGTAGGTAAAAAACGTGTTTTTATGGAATATTGAATTTTTCCGCCGTTCATCTTGTTTGTAGCTGCTGGCACTTTATCCGCAATCCTCAAACTCTTTTATTCTTTCTGGATCATTGAATCGGATTTTGATTCTTCATTCTTTTATCGACAGCATTCAGTATATATTGAAAGAGCCGCAGTTTGTTTTGAGCTTAAGGCTTCAGATTTATTCAAAGATTCAAACTAGATTACTTGAGCATAATTGGGAGGAAACTTGAGATTTTTCAAGATTTATTTGACACAGTTGTGTGTACTCTCAGCGTCATGACTCTCCTCTCTCCTCTAGTAGAAAATTCACGTATAATTTTTCATACTGATCATTCTTTTATAAATATCATCACTTGCAGGCATCTAAAATTGACTTGTGTTTTGTGTTATGAAAAATGATGATCCTGCTACACGGAATAAAGTGTAGAGTGTAGAGGTGGAAGGTGGAAACCGGTAGTCGTAGAATGTTAGTTGCTTCCAAAAGACTGCTCAAAATTTTCAAATTCATTAGTAAGGGATGTTGCAAGTAGTTAATTTCTCGTTGCTTATATTCTTTTGCTGTTGTCTTATCTCTTTTATTTCTCCAAATGTTAAGGAAACTAAAGCATAAAAAATGAAAAGGTTTAGGAATCATTATTTCCATGGTTGAGGATTTTGTCATTTTGAGGGAGTAACTCAATTTTGCCCAGTGGAGACGTCAGACGGAGCATGTAGAGTTTAGAGTCTTTAGAGTCCAGAGTCTTTAGTAATTGAGGATTCCGTGTTTTTCCGTGTAAAAAAGAAAAAAAAAGCGAATATGGTGGTATTGCTGGATGTTGTAGGAGAAGTACAGGCATAAGAATGTGAGTCTTTGAGTGTTTCTGTGTAGAGATGTAAGAGTGTTTCAGCTTGAAGCTATAATTTGAGCTGTGTAAGATATGAGGAATGAGTTGCACTCAAAGATGCACACAGACTACATTACTACATACGTGCACACTTTTTCTTGAACGATTAAGCTAACGATGAAGAATTGTAAACTGAGCTGAGCTAAACGTCGTCAGTAATGTAATATTACAGATTATTGTATTACATATTTATGTAGATACGTGCATATATTACATGGTTCGTTGCTTGTTGGCTGGTTGTTTTGGGTGAGGATCTACTTACTACTACAAACTACAAACGAGAAGTACACACAGAGTACACAGTGACAGAACATTGCGGATTGCGGTACACAGCACTTGTATCTTGTTTACAAGTGCACAGAAGATTTGTACACACACAGACACACATCGTACCTACATACAGAATACAGAAGATGAGAGATGCAAATTAGAAAATATTATGGCCTGTGCTTCAATAAGAAGAAGTTTTGGTGGGCTTTCGCTTTTGCTCAAAATGGTAATAAATTGTAGGAGGTGATTGGATAGATGTTCAGACCAAACTGATTATAATGCTCATGCAAACTACACACAACATACACGTAACAAAAGACATACAAGTCCGTCTATACGATGTACATTTTTTTATACTACAAACTACACAACCAACTATGAACTAAAAGCTAGTGAATTTGTTTGTAGTGTGTACATAACATAATATTGTCTTTTAGCTCTGGAAAAGTTGTAAAGAGGAAAGAGTGTGTCTGTTTTAGTTTTTTCCTCTAGACAGGGATCAGGGATAATTCTAGAAATTCTAGATTCTAGCAGCTTCTAAAGAGGAATATCGATTCAAAAAAAATTTCCTTATGGTGAATGAAGCAAATGTTCCATGTGTTTTTTTTCTTCTTCCTTTCCTTCCTCAATACTCGAGAGTCTGTTCGTGTGTGCACACTGCACACTGTACAATATACACAGTTCTCACAGAAACTTACATATGTACATCGGTAATCGGTACGTTCAGGCATCGGTTTTTTTAGAACTTGGAATCCTATACACATTACACATGGAACATTAGACCTTAGATCTACGCACGATTAGAACATGGAACATGTATGAGAGTTGACTTGTGTCTTGTAACTGGGAACTGGGAATACACTTCCTTTCGTTCCGCTTATTAAAAACTATTTTTATTTTCTTCTTATTATATTCTTTTCTAGTATATAATAAAATATTATAATAATAATAGTCGATAGTATTTTACCTTTACCTTTCTCTTTTGTACATAACTTCAACGTGGATATTATTATTATTATTCTCTGACTCTCTCTTGCTGTCTGTGTTTCTATTCTATTCTTTTCTTGGCCTGTCCTGTCTTGCTCGGGGTTAACTCTTATGTGTTATGTGTGGAGTTAGTTATATATAATGTGTTCATAAAGATAGTGGGATGTGGGTTTGGGTATGCCAGCCTGAGGATTTTAAAATGTAAGAGGAAGAAGCAGAAGAAGAAGAAGCCTCAAGAAGTCCTAACGAATGTTCCTCTCAACTCTCAACGAATGTTTCTTTTCAACTATATAACATAATGTAGAAAGGAATGAACAATAGTCATAACAATAGCTAATCACTAATCACGATCATATCTAAGCGAGTCCTTTAAATGGGCTTTTTGAATATCATTTCTGTAGTGTGTATGCATACTAGCTTGCATGCACAATGCACCATGTACATGTCTACAAAGTTTTTATACGTCTCATATTAATAATTAATGATCTGGTCAATGTGGACGTCGAATGTTGAAGAACAACTGTTAATTCTGTTTTTGGGCAAATTATGTAAATGAAGGAGGGAACCTGATTCTTTGAAAATACATATATGAATGAATCATGCATACTTTTTTATTTATAGAAAGTTTATAAACGGTTAAAATATCAAAGTCAATGGTCAATGGTCAAGGATCAACTGAAGAATGTCTTTTTACTATATTTTATATACACATGCATAATGCATATGCATGAAAACTAATGTAAAGTATATAATTTATACTAATGCTTTCCCTTGCTTTGCTTTGCTTTGCTTTATCATTTATAAGTCTAGTTTTTTTGGTCTTTTTTATATTCTAAATTCGATGTTCGATACAGATTGATAAATTATGTATGGTTATGTCCGACTTCCAACAGACAACTAATGTTTGACAATCTAATGTATTGTGAAATTTCAGAAAAGTCCCATGTGCTTCCATTACCGGATTTTCGACCGACCAGTGAAAAGTGCATTAGGACGTTTTGGAACCAAAAGACTTGCACCGTCAATGATGGATGAGCCACCGGATGATGACGCAGCATCTGCTGGCCCACCAAATAGTTCCATGACGTCCGCCTCCCCTTCCAAACTCCCACGAATATCAGACACTTCACATTCAAATTCAAACAGTTCCAACGGGAACAACAATAGTACCGGCGGCGGCTCTAAGAAAGCCAATGGAGCACCAATAAGTACATCAGCTACTGCAAGTACACTGCAAGCCACATCATCAACAGGAACAACAACAGAGAAATCCTCACTTTTTAAACAATCTGACACTGGCGAAAAGGGTAGTAGTAATTTAAGTGATTATAATACTAGTAGTAATAGTAGTAGTAATATGAATATTAGTAATAAGAGCATACATAATAAGCACGGAAATAAGTCACCATCTAGATCTCGGTCACAATCCATAACTAAAGAATCATCAGCATCAGTATCATCATCACCATTGACAGGGAAAGATAGTACTAGTACTAGTGCTAGTAATTCAAAATCCAAATCCAAAACAGAACCTAGTCCACCAATTACAAGGCGAAATAGTCTAACACTCACATTACCCAAAAGGCATGATAGTAAACGACTCTGCACTACTAGAAAAAGTGCAAGTGTACGAGATGAAGAGGATGAGGAGGATGACGAGGAGGAAGATGATGATGAGGATGAACCTATGGATCAAGGTTCGGAAACTAGAGGTAAAAGTTTGAGTCAGGTGAACACATCATTGAGAACAATGTCCTCTTCCTCTTCTTCCTCTTCTTCATCCGCATCTACAGCTAGTATGAGTTCTAGTTCAACTAGTACATCCAGTTCTAGAAAGGATCACCCATCATTGAAAATTTCATATGGTCATGGAAAGTCTAAGCATCATCACAAACATCATCACCATCATCATCATAAAAGTCACAAGGGTAAGGATAAGGATAGGGATAAGGAAAAGAGTAAAGATAGGGAAAGTCGTCATAGTAGTCGACATGCAGCAAAGTCCATGATTGCCGCAATTAATGCTTCATCATTGAGTCATCAAAATCAAAAACAAGGTGCTGGAATCGGAATTGGAATGGAAGCTACTGGTATCAACTACATGAAAGGCAAGAATAAAACAATGACTACTCGTGGAGATGGCAAAGATAAAGACAAAGACAATAGAGATAATCATCAACAACAACAACAAAGTGCTACATCCAATGACTCTAAAATGGGAAAGAATGAAGGAAGATCCACCATGAATTCTGGCGGTGTGGGTATCACACGTCAAAATAGTGGAGGAAAAACTACTGGTAATGCCGGTACACGGACGCAAATGCAAATGATAGGAAATTCTACTCGTAATATCACTGGATCTCAAAGTGTAGCAAGTCAAAGCTCAACTCATCCTAATACTAATACCAATGTTCATGCCAATGTCAATGCAATGAATGTCAAAGGAGTTCCAGTTGGCGTTGGAATTGGAATTGGGATTGGAAGTCATACAAAAATCACTAGTGGAACACCACCACCACCATCAATGATGAAAAATGTTGAGAATCAAAGTCAAACTAGACCTTCTACTTCTTCTCCAAACATCCAGAGTCAGAACCAGAATCAAAACTTGTCTCACTCTCAATCTCAATCACAAACCCAAACTCATACCCAAACCCATCATCCACTTCTCCCTGAATCTGTACAACTTCAAGTGCCCAAGTCCGTCACACTCATTCCCGTCAATCCCAATGCACCGAATGTTGGACCAAAGATGAATAGAGATAAGAATGTGGGAATGAATCGACTCAACTCCCATACCTTTACACATCCCATCACAAACAAGTCCCTTCATCAAATCACAGTGACTGAAGTTCCTCCACCAGTCTCTAAAGCAAATCCAAACCAAAATCAAAATCAAACCAATTCATCCACTTCATCACAAATCGGAAGTGGAAGTGGAAGCAGTAACAATAGTAGTAGC
Organism: Sminthurinus aureus; assembly: GCA_034698265.1. Classification (NCBI taxonomy): domain Eukaryota; kingdom Metazoa; phylum Arthropoda; class Collembola; order Symphypleona; family Katiannidae; genus Sminthurinus; species Sminthurinus aureus. The sequence continues at coordinate 18,956 of JAQGBH010000089.1, forward strand.
GCCACGACAAACGCCTATACCAATGCAATGACTAATAGTGGTAATAATACTAGTACCAACAACACCAACAACAATAGTGAGCAAAAAGGTAAACATTTTAATGGACCAGGAAGTATGGAGATCACAAAAATTTATTGTGATGCCACCGCCAAGAGTTTTGAGATTGCTGGAAAGAAATTGAAGGAGAGGAAAGGATTGGATATTACTATTAGTGCAACTCCTGTACCCATCCATTCAAACAGTGGTGGAAATAATAATAATACTAGTGGTGGATCTGGATCTACTCCTTCTGCGGCTTCTACTTTGACTGCTGGAAATAAATCATCCAGAACGTTGTCGACAACGACGATGCTTCACGATGAAACACTCTCAACATTTGGACAGAAAGTCAATACTGGCTCTGGCTCTGGAACGGGTTCACAGAATCAGAATGTGAGTAAAGGGATTCGAGTTGGCAGTGGGAATTTGCCGATACCCATTCCGATCGGTAGTTCCATCACAGCTACAACTGCATCAATGCAAGGAGGAGGAAGTGGTAATATTCTCAGTCAGCATCCACATCTCCATCAATTGCCAGTCATGAGAAATCTACATGCAACAAAAGATGGTCCATCATCTCAATCCTCATCTAGTTCCTTATCATCATCCCAATCATCAGCTGCTGGATTGACAACAAAAACACGTCGATCCTCACTATCCATTGAACCAGCAAAAATTCAACCAAATTCCACAAATTCCCTACTTACATCTCCCAATGACCACTCTCACTCTCATCCGCACCAACACCAACAACATCATCAACATCCACAAAGTGGTACAACCACAAGTAAAAATCACAATCTCCTTCATCAAATGAGTTCCTCTCAACGCAAGACAATTGGAAATTTGGACTCATCAATTGCAATCTATGAAGTGAATTCCCTTCATCGAACACCATCACCGCCGAAAGATAAAGGTTTAGTTGTCACTCCCGTTCCACCATCACAATTAGCATCACGAGAACGAGACTCCAGCAGCAGTAATAATAATAATAATAATAGTAAATCAAGTGTTAATAGTAATAATAGTAGTAATGCTGCTGCTGCACAAGGAGGAAATAATAACAATAATAATGCTAATAATAGCAAGAGATCCTATGATTCGGCAACATCGGCCACTCATCAACTTCAACAGCAGTTACAATTGAGCAATCGTAAAAATAATCGAGAATCCCCAGGACCTGAAAGGAAACGAGATAAACAACAACAACAATCAGCTACAAATACAAATGCAAATACTACGGGGAAGAACAATAGCAGCAATGTCAATGTCAATGCAAATCCAAATTCTAAATCATCATCAGAACATCCGCTTGACTTGTCAGGGAAATCTTCACGTAGTCCAGATTTAGTAGCGGCGTCCGCATCAGTATCAGGAGGAAAGAATGACAATGCATTTCCCATCTCAGGCACAAATGTGCATAGGACTACAACTCCTTCCTCTTCTTCTACGTCATCTTCTTCTACAACTACAACTACAAACACCACTTCTTCTTCTATTTCTACTTCTTCCCCTTCAGAGCGTGAACGTGAGCGTGACCGTAAATCCAAGAGTCAGCAACAACAGAGTCAAATTTTATCTATTGCACAGAATTTAGCTCATAAACAAATGCAACAACAACAACAACAACAGCAGCAACAAGAACAGCAAAGGCAACAATTAATGAAATCATCATCCGCTGATCGTCTTGGAATGGACCGACATGGAAATAATAAAAGTGGTAATAGCAGCAGCAACAGTAGTAGCAGTCAACACAATCATAATCATAGCCATAGTCATGGATTGACTCATGGTCATTTGACAATTGGACCTGGAAACAACCCCGTAGGCTCTCTTGCTCATTCTCTCTCACCTCCAATTATCCCGATGCCGACTCCTTCTCCACCAGGCGCATTCAATCCCTTGAGGAATTTACATACCCTCTCGGATGCAGCGAGTGCCCTTCGGAAACTTCAGAGTAGTGCTGGGATGAATTCACTCCAATTCAATTCATCTTTCAATCAACTAGTAGCTGCTGCAGCAGCAGGCGGTTTCTGCTCACCACATTTATCCGTATCACAACAACATGCCCAACAAGCTGCACTTGCCTCACAACTATCCGCTGCCAGTGCAGCCGTTCAAAATTCTCAACCACTCTTCTCACCAAACCTCAATCTAAACTTGAATTTGAACAACTTGACTCAACAACAACAACAACAATTACAACAACATCAGAAAAATCTAAGGGAAAAATTGTCACCAAATAATAATAATAATAATAGTAATAATAACAGTGGTAGTAATTCTGGTAATAATTCAAATTCAAATCCATTGTCTCTCGCATCACTAACTGCCGGTTGGCCCGGTAGTATGAATTTAAATTTGGCTCGTGGAATGGTCCCAAATAGCGGTAGTGGTAGTGCAAGTTCAACATCTTTGAGCCCACCATTAACTAATCCATTCTACTCTAGTCTAGGACGACCACCAACTTCATCTCCACTCCGAATACCTAATTTATCCTCAAAATTCAGTAATAACAGTAGTAACAACAACAACAGCAGCAATGCAAATCAAGCACATGAAAAATCTGATAAATCTAACACGAATCATTCAAGTAATAGTAAAACAGAAAGTATCAGCATTAGTAGTTGTAATGAGAGGAAAGAATCAAAATCCTCAAATAGTTCTAATGCAACATCCGCATCATCAAATCAACCCCCCATTTTCTCCATTGCTGCACTCAATTCATCTTCTAATTCACCAAGTAGTAAATCTTTTTTATCAAGTCAAAATCAAAGTCACAGTTCCTCTTTATTGTCGAATCTTAATAAAAATTCCACTGGCTCAAATAACAGCAACAGTAATAGTATTAATAATCCGAATTCTGCTGCTCATATCCTCCGCTCCTCTTCCTTAACTTCTAACAACAATAGTAATAATAATAATAATAATTCCAGCGGTGGAAGTGGAAGATCTATGAAAATAAATGGAAGTATTGGTAGTATTTCCAATGCTCTACTTGAAAATCTTACTGGTATGTCTGCATCTGCATCCTCCGCATCTTCTTTATCTTCTTTGTCTACACCACAAGCTACAAATACCTTTGTTGCTCCTTCCTCCATCAAACCCATGAGTAAATTACAATCACAATTAGCCAAGAATGCCATTCCAAATAGTATGAAAATCTCAAATTTCCTACCATCACCACATAAATCCTCTTCCAGTAGTAGTAATGTTAATGCTACTATAACTAGTAGTAGTAGTAGTACTGGTGGTGGTGGTAGTGGTAGTTCAAGTGGGAACAAAGGTAATGATCTTGCAAAATATTTGAGTAATTTACCTCCATTGATGCCACCTCAATCCCCTCCGATCTCTGCATTCAACTCCACTATTCATGGACTCAATATTCCGGATATAACCATCAATCCTTCAAAGGGAAATTTTCCAATTCCTTCCCCATCAAACATGGTTAATACACCAACACCAACATTCTCATTCAGCTTGTCCCCAACTACCAACACTAGTAGTAATAGCAGTTTACTCAGTGCTCTGGGTCTCAGTGCAAAAAATCAACAACAACATTCCTCCTCCTCAGCTTCATCTTCTTTGTCACCTTCACTAACTGTAACAACCACAGGAGCACCTACAACATCCGCAACAACATTGTCATCTTCATCGTCACATAAAAACATTGGGAGTGGGACTGGATTTGGAAGTCTCTGTTTGAACTACAGCAGTCCCAGTAGTGTAAAGACAATATCAATGACCAAGACAACACCGGCTGGATCATTAAGCCGAACCATCCAACCACAAAATCAAGCCGTAAGGCATATCCCAAACCCTTCACTCCTATTCAGTCGACAGCAACAACATCAACAGTCACATAATACGCAAAGTGTACCAACCAAATCATCATCGCTATCGCCGGTTACATCAAAAGCGAGTGATATTAAACCATCCACAGTGAGTCAAATTAAAGACGGTGCAGCTAAAACAGAAGAAAATACGTCATCGTCAGCATCTCCAGTAAAAACTACTACTACAACGACTACTATCACTCCAACTATTGTGAATGAGGATGACAAGAAAACGGTACAAGTTGAAATTGAACAAAAGGAAAAGGCGGATAAAATACACATAATAGGGAACAAAGCTGAAAAGGAAGAAACAGGAATGAGAAAAATAAAAGAAGAAAAGCCAGAGCTAACCAGTAGAAGTAATAATAATGCTAATAAAATGGAGGGCATTGAGAGCCGGTTGAGTTCTACCAACTCTACAAGTCCAAAGAAAGAAAAGAGTCCAATTGAGGAAAAACCAACAGCAGTCGTAGACTCAGCTGATAAATTGAAAGAAATTGAACCAAAAGAATCAGAGAAAGAAAAAGAAATTCCAGTACCAGCACCAAAACCAGCTCTAGTTGTAGCTCCTCTATTAGTTGAAACCCTAAAAGGACCACAAGAAAGTGTAGCTGACAATGATAAAGCTTCTCCAGTTATAGTACCCGAGCACACAGACACAGTAAAACCGGTGCTTCTACGATCCGAATCATCATTAGTTGAGCCACCCAAGGGAATTGAGGGAAATCCCAAAGAGTCACAAGAGAAAGAAAAGGAAACAGTAGCAGCAGCTACAACAGAAAACGAAGGAAAAGGGAAGGAGGAAGGGAAAAAGGAACTCCCATCCATTCAAAACAATAGAGAAATTCCAGTTCCAGCTCCAGTTGCAATTACAATTTCTAAACCACAAGAGAAAATTACACAAAATGAAAAGCAACAAATTGATTTCAGCATTTCATCCATACTTCCAGCATCACTATTGTCATCATCGTCATCTCCGTCTCCATCTCCATCTCCATTTACAGAGATGACTGAAGGAGAGAACATTTCTCCAGTCATTTCCACTCCTCAACTTGATATTTCCATTTCAGTTCCAGTTGCAGCTTCAATTCCAACACCAACTCCAATTTCAGCCATGGAAGTTAGCACTGAAAATGAAATGGAAGAAGTGGCAATGGAAGTAGATAACAATGACATTCCAATCCCAAGTGTTGAGCAGGTTGACAGTGTACCTGAAAAATCAGATGAAAAAATGGAAATCTTCAGTTCCAGTGCCACTGAAACTGTAACACCAACAACTGTTACCACTGCTTTTCATGTTGATGTTGTTGTTGAACCTGTTGAAACCTCAAAAGTTGAAGAAATTCAACATGAGAAACCCGGTGGTAAAACGTCAATTGAACAAAAACAAACACAAATCCCCGTGGAAAATAAAGAAGAGAAAAATTCATCAGTATCTGAATCCATTGAAATTGAAACTGCAGCTGAAATTGAGAATGTGACAGAATCTACATCCACAGAGCAAGTTGATCAAGCTCCATCATTTTCTAGCCCTATTAAATCTGACAGTCAACTAGCGGATTTGCCTTTATCCCCTGTCCAAGTCACAAAAGACAATGAAAATGAAAATGTCATTGAGAAAGAAATATCTCCTGAACCTGAACTACAACTTCAAACTCCAGCCGAACAATATCAAGAACAGGAGCGACAAGATATTTTAGACCTAGATGAAAATTCTGATGAATTGATCATAGACGCCGAAGTCAAGTCTGAAGGAGAAGAGGAAGAAGTTTCAGACAATGCAAGTGGAAGTTCAGCTGAAAACACAACTCTGGAAGATAGTATTGAGCCAGAAGAGCAAGAACTAAGAGATGTAGACGTCGATGTAGAAGTAGAACGGGGACAAGAACAAAAAATTGCCTCTCGTTCCATCTCAGAAATTGTAGAGAATTTAAAACCCGTGGATGAAAAGAAAGTAGAGCAGAGTGAAGAGAGAGAACCAGAAGTTGCGAAGGAAGGAGAAGAAACGGAAGAAATCTCTCCAATTCCAGTTTCAGTTCCAACTCAAACTCAGACTCAAACTGATGTAATTGAATGTCATTCAGAAATTGGAGTTGGTGATACTGAAATTTCTATTGTCCAGCCTCCGTCATCATCATCATCATCATCATCAATTTCACCAGTAGAAGTAGTAGTAGCAGTAGAAGAACAAGAAAAGGAAATTCCAGAGAAAGAGGAGAAATCAACTTTTGAATCTGAAGCTGAAACTGATCTCTTGCTCATTTCTACTTCTCTGACGAGCAGTAGTGACCGTCAGAATGAGAATGAAAATGTCGTAGTAGAACTTTCAGACATTGAAAAAATGCAAGAGATTATTCCATCTCCCATTGAAAAACAAGTAGAAGGTGAAAAACAAGTTGAGAAAGTTGACGAAGAAAAAGGCAAAGAACAAGAAGAGCCCATGCAAATTGATGATGAAAGTTCAACAACTGCTACTTCTACTACAACTATTCTTGAGATGAGTGCACTTGCCGCTACTCCTATTTTAGAATCCCCAACAGCGGAAACGATTCCAGAAGCAGAGGAGAAAAGCACAAGCATAGTAGAGTCACCTACTACTACTACTATTGAACCAGTCCATTCAACTGCAAACATTCTATCACCTCTTGAACTTGACAATGACGTTGTAGAGGAATCATCCATGGAAGTGGAAATGGTAGAGAAAATGGAAGAAGAGGAAGAGGTGGAAGATAAGGAGATTTGGATGGAAGCAAAAGAAAACATGGAGGAAGAGGAAAGTGTTGATGTGAGAGCAATGGATGTGGACAGTGATGTTGACTTGGATGGAGATGTGGATATGGACGCCTTTGAACTACGAACCAGGGAAACTGATACTGAACCAACACTACTCCTAACTCTAGACACTTCAGACACTATCTCAACAGTTGAAAATCCAATAGAAATGTCACCAATCCTCCATCAGGAAAATGAAGAAAAAGTTGAGATTTCCGAACAAACGGATACTGATATTGATACTACTACTACAGAAACAAGGACTGAGGTTGAGACTGAAGTTCAAGTTGAAAATGAGAATGAGAATGCCATCACTAGTAGTCCAGAAGAACCACAAATTCAAATCCAAAGTCAAAGTCAAGAGCCTCAAGAACCCCAAGAAACAGAAGAATTGAAACAAACGGAAATAGAATTGAAAACACCGGTAGTAGAAGAACCAGAATCAGAACCAGTCCTTGAAATCAGCCCAGTAGAACCTCAAGAAAAAGAACTAGAAGTAGTAGTGCCGTCTCAAATTGAGACTTTAGAGGAAAATACTCCAACTCCAAGCGATGAAGAGCCAGTATCAGAATCCGAATCTATCGCAGTACAAGCTGAAAATATTGATCATGTTCAGGATGATATGAAAACTGAAGCCGATCCCGTTTTGAATGTACCAGAAGAGACAAACGTAGAAAATGTAACGAGAGAGGCCGAAGTCGAACCAACTCCGATCGCTACTTGTTTTACTCCACAACTTTCTATCTTTGACACAACTCCAGAAGAAGAAATTCTAGTTGCAGTTTCACCACCAGCTCCAGTTCCAGCTCTAGTGACAGTTGAGGAAAGTGAAGAACAATCAGAAACAACTCAAGTCTCAATACATGAAATCTCTTCCTCCTCCGTACCAACAACTGTTGAAGAAACGGAACCAGAAAAACAAGTCTCCGTTGACGCAACACCACAACCAGAAACAGAACCAGTATCAGTTCAAGAAATCACATCAGAAAGTCCAAGCATTGAGGAAACAGTTCCTATTTTCGATTTTGCAGATATCGCAGAAGAATCTGGTATGGAATTGTCAACATTTTCACAGATTGACGAAGAAATTGAAAAATCTATTGAACGAGAAATTGAGGAAGAGAAACAAAAAGAAATGATTCAAATGATGCAGAACGAGTCAAATGTACAAATTCTAATGGATGATGGAATTAGTCTCTCTATAGACACTGAGACTGAAATGGGAATTGAATGTGGTCAAGATAGACCGGAATCAGAATCAGAATCCCCTTCACCATCCTCCTTGACAGTTGACATGCAAAAGATGGACAGTTTAGACAAAGTTGCTGCTGGCTTCTTAGCCTCAGCTGCCAATACCATCAACAACAACAATAATGATAATGATAACAACAACAGTTTCACTTCTGTTAATTGCGACATGGGTACATCAGCACTTCCAACACCACATAATTCCGTTACAGCTACTACAACCGTCTAATCAGTACTAAAAAGTAAAAACCAAATCAACACAAACAAACAAACGAACAAACAAAGAGCATTAATCGGCAACCGGTAACCAATTGCACATAAAGACAAAGCTTACGTAAAGGTTAACGTGTGAATTACAAACATCATCATCTCACACATAGTCATCACTCATCACATATAGAAATAACATAAATAGACATAGAACTTTCCACTCATAAGTCTACTATACATGCATGGTGCATAGTACTTTAGCTTCATGTCCAATATACAAACTTTTATACACTCGTAAACCCACTTTATACACAGAAAACCATATCAGAATCGTAATTATTGTAATCATTATCATTTTTATTAAGTATATTTATCCTCATATTATTATGGTATAATTGTCCAGTTACTTAAGTACTATTTTCATTATTTATTAGTATTACACTCAATACACAATGCACATAAAACATACCGACACTGCGACTAAAACGTACAAAAGCGTCATTATTACCCAAAAATAGAGGCATAGAGTGTAGAGGTAATACTATTGTTATATATATATTATTAATATACTTTCGTAATCCTCTATTACTCTACTTTTCTATTTAAAAAATCCCGTCCACATTTCGATTCCAGGTCAATACTTTGAACTTTTATTATAGTAACAAGTTGGACAAGTGCACATTTGCATATTTTGAATTTTGAATGTGCACAACTACAACTTCTACACACTACAGGCTACAGACGTACTCATTAAATTTTTTCATGTGTGGTATGTAGTATGTATGTCATGGAATGCTCATAAATTGCTCGTAAGTTGGTCTGGAAATTTACATCACGTTATTTTAGGTATTTTGCTGTAGTTTCTCTGACGTTTTTTACCCTTGACTTAGAGTCCTTGCCGAGTAATGTTGTTCTATCTACGACAATAATAATAATATTACGTGAGCCATGCCGTCGTGTACTGTAGACTATAACTTGATATTAACTATTAAAAATATCGACCTATTCTGAGCGAATTACATGTATGAAGCTTGTCCATTATTGATTATTAGCACAAGGGTGGTCTATGATCCTCAAGTTGATTATAAGTATGGTGTATGGTACATTGTAATTCATCATCAACTAGTAATAATAAATAGCCAGTAAAATTATATAAAATGTATTAGGGATTGAGTGGAAGGAAAGATAGTGCTGTCAGTTAAGTCACATTTAGTATCAAATATCAAGTATCTGTTTACTTACTTACTCTTTACAGGCTGGAGAAGGCTACACTGTACACTGTACGCTGTATAAAGTATAGTAGCATTGCACTACTTTATATCAAATGTTATAGATATCGACTATCGTCAGTCGTCAGTGTACGGACACTCATTCTCGATGCTCGATTCTCGACGTTTACCACATGTACAAGTGTCTATGCGTGCTTGTGCATTCCAGTTGTTCCACACATCCAGCTAAATGCTACTATATTTTGTATATCAGTACTTGTACTGAGTATTGACTTTTTTAAATAGTCAGTACAGTACCAGTGTGTTTATGTGTCCTTCTATCTTTCTATCGTCTGGTGTCTGCTCTGCTCTGCAATGCACTCTTCTGTTTTATGTTGGATGTTTTACTACAGATTCTCAATATGATCTGATTTACTCTACACATAATTTGACCCCGACCTAATTTCGGTCCATTGGTAATTGATACTTCATGTAAAGGGTATGCGCAAAATATAGACACATAGTAGGTAGAATCCAGAATCTAGTGTACAGTTGACAGTTGATAGGTTTGTTGTTCATTTGTTTATCGTTTATCCCTTGTTGAATATGAATTATGAATTATGAAATTGAATCTGTTTCCCTCTACTCATTTCCATTCCATTGTATTTAGTAGTAAAAATGTTTATGTGCGTTTCAAAAACCACGGCTACAGGAAAACTAATGAAAAGATTTATCTATGAATCAATCTAATATCTAGTATCTAATATCTGTGACATTAAAGATATCTCCGCTGCTAATAAACATTCATTGATTTTCTCTGTCAATGTTCTTGTATTTGTGCTATGCCGACAACCGACGGCGAACTACTACCCGTTACCGGTTACCCATTCCGATTTCCAAAAATACCAATTTACCTTCAAATGTATAACATTGCCAAGGTATAAAGGTATAATAATAATTCTGCAAAATTGCCAAGAAAAGTAAAGCCATGGAACATGGAACAGAGGCAGTTTTCATAATACCGATGTACTTACGCTTGTATGAATGTATGCATTATATACTTATGCATATGATGGGGAACGAGAGAAATTAAGATGGAGAAATATATCGAATGGAGATGGTACAACAGGGAATGGAATAAACATGCACACAAACACAAACACAAGTGGTATAATTACGCAGTAAATAAGTCGGGAGAGTACATTAAGGAGGTATAGGAGAACCAGCAACAACAACAACAACCGAGGATAATTATGTAAATGAGCACAGTTGAATAATTTCTATTCCTATTCCTATTCCTGAACACTGAACACTATGTCTAATGTCTAAGTAAGCATTAAGTATATACACAATACACAGGCTATTGCAGTAAATGTTCATGCAGCTCCAAGCTTCTTTTTCCTCTCTCTCTTTCTGTGTTTCTCACTCACTCGCCACTCTTCGACCTATTTAAGGTGAAACAAACAGCGAGAAAAATTCATTCGTTCGGCAGTCATTCAGTCTGCCAGTTACATAGTTTTGCAGTTTTACCTTTGCTTGTAGTATGTAGTATTGTAGTGTACACAGATGTATTCTTTTTTTGTATGATGGAGCTTTTCAAAATTCGCATCTTGATTCTTGATTCTTGATGAACTTCAATCTTAGCAATACATTTTACTCCATTGTACACTGTAGACATTGTATTGTTTAAATATCATTTTTTGATTACTAACCACTAGTTTTGTTTGTAAAATATTTATCCGTATGTACAATAACTTTTGTTGGTTTTCCTCTTTCCTCTCTCCCTCTTTTGCATTTGATGTATATGATTTTCATTTGTTCTTTTTATTGTCTGTGCCTGCATGATTATTATTATTATTATTACGTAGGTAGAAGTTAAAAAGTACATTGGTTTTATTTATTCCTATCGTTATTGTTATTATTACATATTAGGAATTAGGAATTACATGTCTCTTCTCTGTTCTACTGTGCAAATTGTATGTTCTTAGATCCTTTGCATTTTGGATGGCAAATGAAGATTGTATGTAGTTTGTAGTTTATAATGATTGCTGTATATTGTATGGAATGGAGTATGGATTATGGAGAGAGATGAAGGGAAAAAAAGAATTAGAATATTATTCAAAGTAAGTTGAATATTGAGCTTGATCTCTCTACTCTCTACCTCCTACCCAGCAGAAAAAGACTGCATTATGTTTATAATATTCATCACGACTGGATCATTGATGATCATCAAGTTTCACCTTTCTCAAATTATTTTATCTCTCCTCTCCATCTGTAACACACTGTATGTGCATACTGCATACAAGGTACATTGTACTGTATCTTTCCATATTTACTATACATATATGTACATATGCACGTAATAATGCATAAAGTACAGGCTGAAAGACGGAGCGAGAGCTATAACCTATAATACAATAGGATTGAGCGGAATACAATGCCTTGTATGTTGTATGCACTTGATACAACATTTGTACATAATATGTATTCATGTATCCACAATTCACATGGATAGCTTCACCAAAATCCAAGATCCAAGATCCAACACAGTCATTCATACATTCATACACAGTCAATCAACCACCAGCTCAATAAATTTTGTTCAACCTGTTTCTTTCTTTCTTTTATATCCCGTACATATTGAATACTGAATCCATATCTTGTGCTCAGACAAACTCTTAATCTATCTGTGCAGTAGAAATGATAGTCAAATAGATGGACAGATACATATGTTATATTTTGTTATATTATATTATGGAATGGACTTGCACTTTACACACTGAGCTTGTTCTTAACAATAGAAAAACAGTTACAATAGCTCTCAACTCTAGCTCTTCATTCTTAGGGAATCTGATCCTGAAATAAGTAGTAATAGAATAATATATAGCAATTGAATATTTCTCGTACCTACTAATTCTCTTTACTCTTCACACATTTCATGTTCATTAAGAAATCATTACAAATGTACACTTGAAAATTTTTGCATGCTTTCTTGGAAAAATAAGTAAAACAAAAGCAATCATCGTAATTATTATTAACATGAACCTAACTGGAAAAGAGGACGAAAATTGAAAATTGTGTATTCGTGATGTGAGCATTTTTCTCTCATATTTTTAGACAGTTTAACTTCATGAGTGTTCTGTGAAATTATATTTTACAATATGTATGTCTAACTGTTCGTTTTCATGTAGTCGTTGGTGAAACCTTTCTAGAACTTTTGAAGGTCTAGGATCTAGAAGCTATAGAATAAAGAATGTAGAAAACCATAGTGAATAAATAGTTTGATTAGCTATGTCTACTCAGATTTAGATAAAAATTGGATAGATTTGTTATTCGTAGTCAATGCTCAGTATTCTGTACTCAAAGGTCATATGAAAAATCAAGTAGTAAATAAATAAGAATAAAGACGAAGAAGAAGCATGGCAGTCGGGTCTGGGTCTTAGGAGGTCAACATATGTAAAAATGTAGACTGTAGAATGGAGAAGCTAGAAAGAAAGAAATGAACTGTACTACGTGTGTTAATTTGTGAGCAGTTATCATAATTCATAATCATCCTATCTGTCTCTCTGTATTTTGTATTCATTCACTCATCCATTCATACATTCTTTTTTTTTACATTTTACATTCTACATTCACCATCCATTGATTTCAATTTTCAATTCACGTTACAATTGAAGTGAGAAGTTAGAATCTGAGCAAAACGCTCAAAAGAGAGTGCCAAAAGAAATATGTATCAAAAAAAGATATAGTTTGTACATTGGCATTGTACACTGTACATGTTACAGATTACAGATGTAAGCAACATCTTTTCGTCTATATTATCAATTTCTTCCGTATCCTTGTCAAGTTGTTGTTGTTGTTCTAATTTCTATTCACTATTAATTCTCAGCTCATGCTCCAAGCTTCAAGGCATTTTACGAGTTTTTGACAGCACACAAAACACAGCACAGCAGAGACATATCTGTAATATCTATCTGTATGCACACACAAAACACTGAGAGTGTACATAATATGTCTCTTGTGCCTCGTGCATACATAAAACCAATTTATTGCACTCCTCATTATTACATCTTATAACTTTATTAGTATACAGTATACACAATTCACAGTAGACCGTAGACATGAAGATACCAGTTGTCACTTGTGCGTTGTACATTATTCACTGTATACTGTGTACAGCATGGCTAAATGTTATTAATTCTGCAGACCTAATGTCATTCATTGCAAATAAAAGTTGACAAGAAAATTATGGTTATCATTACTACATGGATCATGTATCCTCTCATCATCAGATATCAGGCTGTACTATAAACTACAAACTATAAACTATGTATTACTTACATTTATGACGTCTTCAAATATGTTTTCAGTCCGTCTCTTCAGTCATCTTCGTCAAATATTATGTTCGTACACCATTGAAATTTTAGAGAATGAATGGATACGAGAATGAATGAATGAAATAGGGACAGATATAAATCTTCTCTTGAGCTTTCTTAGGCAGTACTGAACTGTACAGCACAGTACGGTATAACATACAATATAAATGAAAAGTAATATGTGGTACAAGAAAACAGACTATTAAAAAAATATTACAGATTTATTTGCGTGAATGTTTGTGCACTCATCACGTTTCAAGTGCACTTGAAACTTGTATGTACATTGTACATAGTGTGCAGTATGCAGCTTGTAGATTTGAATTGTTTTAATGGTTATGACAGGCAGAGACGTTCTTGTTCCTCATTTTGAATTCTGTATAGAGGAGAAGAAGAAGGAGACACATTGTGTACGACATAGAATACAGAGAATGGAGAATAGAGAGCAGAGTGTGAAGGAACAGATATATATATATATATGAATTTATTTGAAAAGACAGACGTGACGTCAAGTGCACCGTGCAACCTTTCTAATTGTTTGCAAAAAGGCAAAAGAATCTCATCCTCTAATGTCTTATGTCTAATGTAAAAAGGCTTTCAGAGAGACAAGGAACGCGTGAGGAATACATTTTCAATATACCATCATGATCGTCCTATCTACTGTCTACTGCTGTTTAGAATTCAGAATTCAGAATCTGGCGTTCTGGTCTCATTTCTTATACCTATATACTACATACATAGATCATGCGTATCTAGACTTGTGCATGCAAAATTTATAGGGTGAATAATCAACTTGTTTTTCCTTAATATCCAGCAGTCAATTTCATTACTGTTCCTATTTCCTACATATCTTCAGTCTTCAGTCCTCTGTAATGGAATTAGAAAAGTGTTTGCTCCTCTCGCTCCCATTTTCCTTCCATATTTCCAAACTATCTAGCAGATTTTGTACAAAATTGCACATGTACATGAAAATGCAGATATTTTTTTAACCATCTACTGCAAATTACAAATTATTAGACAGCTAAAGATACACGCTCCATGCTCAATGCTCAATAAATATTCAATATCAAGTGCCCCATTCTTTTCCTACATGAATCAAGAATAAAATCAAATCAATCGACTGTGATCAAAAGGTAGAAAAATTTAATAGGATGAAAATTTCAAAGCTGCCTTTATTAGTACATATTACATGTTATATTATCCACAATTCACAACGGAGTGCGGAGTACAACTGTATACTGTACGTGTGGATTGTGCATCCATTATCCATTCCCTGTCTCATTGAGAATGGAGATTGAGCAACTCTTTTTACCTTCAACAATGGACCATGTACCGTGTAGTGTGTAGTAAATTATATAATCCTATAATCCTATTTCATTCCCTATGGAGAGAGCGATAGTCAATTTTGGGTTTTCGGTTTAGTGTTGCTTTTTTCTGAGGGGTAATATCATTTGGTAGTCAGTAGTCAGTGCGTAGGATGACGATTGAGTACAGAGTGAGAGAGAGAAAAGAAAGAAATGAATGAGCAATAAGTAGCACGGGTTATATAGGTTCAGGCTCATTTTGTAGAGGCAAATGTATATTTACTCAGCGCTCAACATGTAGTGTATGTAGGACAGCCCAGGCCAAGCCAAGACAAGCCAAACCAGGCAGTTTCTTCTGCTATTACCATTTTCCTACTATTACTCTCCTATTCTCCTAGTCTCGTGTTCTCGTACGGGTGAAGGAGGAAGGAAAGGAACGAGTAGAAAAGCTATTGGGAGCAGAGAAAAGGAAAGTGTAGTAGATACATAGAACATAGACGGAAGAAGCCCATCTATGCATTAAGACGGTCCATAATGTACACACTGTGCTACATTGTACACGTACATATTTACCCGTGTTGTAGCGAGTACGATATATATGAGTGTGTGTTCTGCAGAAGCAGCAATCGATTTATTCTCCTTTATTTCCTCTTTTTATTTCCTTTTCTTTTCACAGCATGTACAGTACAGCACCAGATAGATACTGTTACATGCACACAGAGTTGCTTAGCTCTCTCTCTCTCTCTCTCTTTATTTCTTTCGTTCTTTCTATTTGTCTCAACCGCTTCACTTGACTTGCCAAACCAAACCAAAGTACATCAACTCACAAAGCAGAGGCAGAACAGTAGTAGAATTCTCAAATTATTTGAACAATTTGTATTGTATTTTGTATTCTATATTGAGGAAATTTGTAGAGACTTGAGACTAGAGACAAGAAAGAAAATAAAAAAGTCCAATTTAGTCGTGTCTGTTCATGATCATTTATTTCATTCTAAGGAGGACGAAGAGAAACGATAAACGATACAATGGAGAAACTTATTGTATTGTATTGTACATGTACATTTTAAATTGTAGGTAGTCAGTAGTCAGTAAATGCTTCTTGTAATCATGAAGCTAAATGGACTTGAGTACAGAGTAAAGTAGAATCCACAACCTATGCTTCTTTACATCTTCTCTTACCACAGTGCACAATGTGCATTACAGTAAACAGTAAATATCATGAATGTGATTTCTTTAACTGACCATTGGCATTGGATGTGATTTCTCCAGCAAATTTTATGTTCTTGTTCTTCCAGGTATTTAAGTATACGCAAGTTTTGTACTTTTATTGCAAGCTTATATTTTGTAGGTGTTTGTGAAACTTGAAAGATTATTGGCTTCAATTTTATTCTTAAATTTGAAAGAATCTCTATTCGCCCCGTCACCCTTGTTCATTACTACTGGTTTCAATTAACATGTAGAATGTAGAAAAATTAATGAGCTCATGCTATTTTCTAGTAGCTGGTTTCTAGAATCATGTGAATATTTTTCCTTTGTTTTTTTCCCAACCTTACTAATTGCTGATTGTTACCCTGTGTTGCATTGTTTTGACTCATTTATTTGATGAAGTGAGAATTGAGACCTGATGAGAATTATGGAATAAGGAATAGGGAATATGTGAGAATATTACAAATTACCACGTAGGATTTCTGTTGATTTTGTCGTTACTCCTTCTCTTTTTTGTACTGGGTACTCGGTACTTTTCAAGAATCACATTCATAAAGCGAAATGTGACGTTTTTTTATAACCTAAATGGATTACGAATGTGCGGTAGCACGGGAATTAGTGTCTATAGGTTCAAAGGTCATCTTTTTTTAACTCTGTAAGAAAGCAATCAAAGTACCGAGCACTAAAACTCATTCTCTCTAAAGGGAATACAGGGAAAAGGAGGAAGGAAAATGAAGATGTGTGTACGGTGTACATGTTGTAACTGGTAATGTGCAGTATTTGGTATGTGATGGAAAATAGTAAATATAGTAAATAGTAAACTACCTTAATGTACATGTGGCGAGGTGTATGGTACATGTTCCTAGTTTGATCGAGCTCTCAACTGTTGTTCATCTGTAGTATGTAGTATGTATAATAATGTGCATATAATGCGATGAGTGCCTCATGAAAGTGTAATAATCTCCCTGAGAATAGGAATGTGGACTGTAGAAGAATATCTGTGTATTTACGTCTTTGTAATAAAAGAGCCCTCATCATCAATTCTTGTACCATCAGCTTCCACACACATGCCTACATTTACACTGTACACACATGAACAACATACCTATAGACTATATACAAACAATACAGTAATAATCAAAATGAAATGATCGTGTCCTATGTCAGTTGTGTATTACATATTACATATTATTACATGCACATTTACTATTTACACAAGTATGTATACCAAATACCAACATACAAAATATAAAGTACATAATCTGTGTATGGAATATGGAATATGACTTTGGCGTTATTATTATTTTTGTTGTTATTGCGGTGAGTTTCGTTCAACTCCAAATTTATATATGAGGCACACACACACACACACACACAAATACATATTGTACACAAGCACACAGAGTATTAAGAAGGTAGGTATGTGTAATTTGCAGGTAGCTTTGCTCTATAGGCCTCTAGGCTGTTCATTACATTACATTACAAATGCATAACATAACATAACATCGTCGAGCATTGTATTACACGATATATTACAATTCGCACTTCTTGCAGACTTCCATTGTGTTTTATAAAGTTCTTTATGGTTTATAGTGAGTTTACGGTAAACCTGAGCTGCAACTAACCTACCTAAAACTGTGTACATATATGTATACCGTATTCTGTATAGTGTGTACTGTATACACATGTGAATAATGCATAATATATAGCACTCAAGCTGAGATAGAGGTACTTTTGACTGTTACCGTTATCTATGTTATATCATCATAATCATTATTATTATTATTATTATTACTATCATTACAATTACTTTGTGTACAATTTATATCTTCAAGTACATATTATTATTATTATTATTATTATTATGTTTTTTACATTATACAACTGAGAGACTTTACCCAAAAATGTTTTGGTAATGTTTCTACCAAAATAATTGTAATGGTAATAATAATGGTGATAGTGCCCAACTTAAATGGTTCAAACAAATAGAAACAAATGAACGTCATAAGAATGAGGGTCAACAGATAAATCACGCCTTGATTACAATTCACAATATAAACAGGAAACACAATGCACAATACATGCTGCTCATACTTCATACAACACACGAAAAATCGTTCCTTAGTGGTTCATTCTAGATTCTAGTGAAGGTGAGAAAGATGAGAAACATTGTACTCACATAACAGTGTATTTGTAATATAACTCGACTTTGAGACATTGACAAAACCTGCAATTGACAGGAAAACTAATCTATCTTTACTTGTGACTGGTTATGGATTTTGGATTTTGAAATAGCTATTTTAACTTGTATAAAATTCATGTAAATGATGATGATGGTGATCGGTGATGTACATAATATTGCATACTATTGATATTAAAAGGCTAAAGGGTTTTTGTGCATGTAAAAAATTAAGGGTTTATTTTATAGTAGGATATATATATATATAGTATCTGTATTTATATTATAATACAAATGCATATTGTATATATTATTCTACTTGCATACTGCATACATACATACATAATATTAGGATAGGTATGGAGTCGGCTATGATTGATCATAATCTAGCTCGACGTACAGTGAATGAGCCCAAAGAATTCAATTACAGTAATCTTTCCTTGTGGAAGATTATCGTAATTATCATAATTTAGCTAGTTGTCAAATATTTATTAGGCTAGTTAGTAGTTATTAGTTATAAGTTTTAGCTTGTATATTGTACATTGTACATTTTACTAAATAATAATATAATATAGCCAATTATTCAATGATCAAGTTTATGATCAAGTGCAGAGTTTTGAATTTTCACGGAATCTTTTAAATGGGTCGGGAGACGGGATGTAGAATAACGCTATATATAGTTATTATTAATTATTATTATTGATGGAGTTTAAAAACTACTACACTTACATAAAAATAGTATGACGGTTTATGATAGAATGTACTAGGTATCAGTGTCATGTGTAGTACTTTAGATTTTAGAATCTAGAAACAATTATTAGACTTGTTCTTTTGTGCTTATATATTCAAAAATACATATTTTACACTTATAAAATAGTCTGAATTTACCTAATATAATATTGAGAATATATAATAGATAAGGAATGATGATGCTGATAGATTCTGAATTAGAATGGCTGTTTTTGTTAATGTGTTGAAGACTGATTTCGTTTGGTGATGTTAATTATTTTGGAGTTTATAATTCAGAGTTTGAGCCTGCATTGTGTATATATATACTAGATGCTAGTAAATAGAATTGGTTTTTTTCTCGTCTACATCTGTAGACTGTAGTGTTATAGGCAGTTATAATGTAAATATAAATCGTATTACATATTATATTATAAATAATACAATTAACCATGTATAAAGTTTGAGTATAAGATTTTTAATTTGAGTCGAAAAAACTGAATGGGCCATCTTAGTTTGCACTGTATAGAGTATGGAGCATAGTGTATTTGTTCCGGCAGTATTTGCCATTATTTGAGGAAGAGAAAAGTGAAAGCACGGACGTATGTAGATAAAGAAAAGGTCTGTATTCTCGGTTCTGTATGTGAGAGTGGGATACAGATGAAAACAGAAATACGAATCAAAAGCTAAAGTGATGACAGAAATTCAATTAGCTGTGGGCGTTGGAAGCGAGTGAAAAAAAAACCCTTCCAGTTGTCCGTAGACTTGAAAGCTTGAAGTTGAAAGCTGGAAAACTAGAACGTAGAACGTATGTGGAGAGCATGACATGAGTTTTAATACAAACTCTATCGACTGAGAGATTGATGTTGATGTTATAAAGTATAAAAATGGAATTCCTTTTACTTGTAAATTGTACATTGTACGTATAATATAAAGTTTACCAGATGCTCTCATATTTATAATATATTAAATACATGAGTAAGTACGGAAGTTTGATTATATATAAAGATGAAAACTACAGCATAGAAAATAAAACATAAAATAAAGGTGCGAGTTTGTACTCTATTTTCAAAAATTTAGGCAACCTACTTCGTTTATACTAATTAACTACAGAGCATACATATATAATATAAGCAATAAATTAGTCTAGAAACAAGAATATTGAATTATAGATTACGATTAACCTTAAAATTCCTTGATCTTCTTCTCTCAAAGTAAAAGTAAACTAGATTACTTACATTTAAGATTTAAGAAAGCTAGCATCTAGATGGTGACTTGTTGGATATTCGTACTGAGAAAATAACATGATGTATAATCTATAATACACTTGACAAAGTGAGCTACATGAAATGGCAAATGAAAACAGTAGCTGCATCAGAAATGTTAAGAGTTAAGAGATTGACAATCACAAGCCAAGGTCAAGATTCAAGATGACAACTCACAAGTCATCTTGAGACAGAAACTGTGAATTTGTCAAGGCGATGAAGGTGGTTGATGATGCTAATGATGATAATAACATTAATGTCGAATGTCGAATGACGAGTATGCATTCAGGAATTATTGTCGTAAATAAATAAATGAAACGAATAAGAGTTTGGGTGTGCTTCTGGTGTATATTTGGATGCTGTTGTGCACGTGCAAACAAAGATATATATTATGCAAGCAAGCAGCATGCAACACGCGCTGAACCTGTGAATATTAATTGGAAACCCCTTCCTCGAGACTCGCACGATCGTTCATATGTGAATGTAGAAATATAGAAGCATATATGAGAGTCAAATCAAGTAAATAGTGTGGTAGAGGAGGAAAAGAACATTAAAAACATTATGAACGTTCTAATTTAAAATTCTATTACATCTATTTATTTACTATCCCTGCCTTCTTGTTGAATATTTTTACCTGCCTTTTCACAATTCACAGTCGCTGGAATATCATTATGTTGTCACCTTCACCTTCGTCAAAGTGTATGTAAAATGCTTCAAAATGCATACATGCATACCATATAAAGATGCATACTATTGTACTGAAAAGAGAAACCTCTCTCTTCTTTGCATGTAGTTGATTCTGTGGTTCTGTGTTTTGTGCATTTATCAGTCCATTGCGTGACTATAGTGGTTAGAACTGTCACCATTCATAGATACCAAAAAAGAGAAAAGGAAAGTAACTAAAAAACAATGGAAGACGATTAATCATGCTTAACAGGAGTATTGGAGAAAATACTTATACATATTATATATATTGCACATTTCAAAATATCCCAGATTTTGATGGTTTCCTATGATTATCGGTGATTACTGATTACTGTTAAGTGTTAAATAGACTATATTTACGCAATTGAGTAAACCTATATTCTAAGATATATAATATTATCGCTAGTGATAAGTTTAAATCTTTTCGTCAGTTGTCAATTTTCAAGTCAGATTCATTTTAAAATATCAAATATCAAGTGTGCATTTAAGTAAATAATTTATACAAGTGTATACGTATTAGTTATTAGTGTAAGTTAGTTAAGAGTTTAGGGTAATGAATTAGTAAGCTTTGTTAATATTAGTTATTGTAATTATTATGCATTTGTTATTTTCTCATTTTTGTTGCTTCATGTGTACGGTGTAAGGTGTGTGATGGTGTACCTATGTACTACCTGCACACGAATAATTTTAACAAACTAAGACAAAAAAGTACGTTTCATTTTTATAATAAATGTAAATAAATACGCACTATCACTAGACTAAAATCTGTAAGCCTGTTGTGTAAAATACAACTATATTGTACAATATGATTATCTTCTTGTTTATAGATAGATAGTTATACCAGCTGTAATAATAATAATAATAATAATAATAATGAGACTACCGTTATTGAGTTGAGTGATAAATGTTTAAGCAAATTGCGTGTACATGTGTAAATATTACACAGAGTTTCCTCACACCTCTCACTGTTATATCATACATCATATTGTATTGTTATTTACTATTTACATATATTCACATAATCTTAACGAATGCCCTTCTCACTTCTCATCATATACATTATACATAATATATATAGAGTATAGAGAAATATGTAATTCATTCTTTAGTATCTAGATTCTAAATTTTAGACTCTAGTCTAGACAACAAGCACATTTAAAAGTTAGTAGTTAAGCAAAGGTGTCTTATGTCTTACATCATACCATAAACGCATTTACTTAAAAAACACAGGAATATCATCATAAGTAGTAGACAGTTTGATGTATGGTATGAATTTTCCCCTGTTTCTTCAAATTATTTTACAACGGTGGATCAAAAGAAATCAGAGCGTGTGAATTTTTCATGAAATTAACAATACTTAATAAAAGTAAACAAAGTGTCTAGCATCTAGTGTCTCTATAATATTATTATGATAATACGCACGTGTAAGAATTGCATTTATAAATATTCCACGTAATTTATTCTTGTACATATACCTACGCATATATAATATATTGTATTATATTGACGTGTCTAAAATGGGAAAACAACCAGGTATCTAATATATTATAGCAAATAACAAATAACACAATACAAAATACGCGAGTACATAGAGTGGAAAAATTTCAAGTGCTCCCGTCTATCCTATTTAATGATTAAAAATGTGGTGTAAATGTTACATGTTACACATACTACATGACATTTTTTACGCAGGTGTAGTCATATTTACTGTCATTGTACACAAAAATCTATAATCTATCCACTATCCATATCTAGCATCTAGTACACTGTAGTGTCTATCCCTAATGTTCCATTCGATTCAAATTCCCTGTCTGTCAAACACTGAATACTTAAGACTTTAGGCTAGAGACTAGAGAGAGAAACGAAAAAATTGAAATGGAAACAAATGGAAAGGGGAATTTTTTGTCTGTCTGTGGTCTGTGCAGATTTATAATTTATTTCTCTTATTCCTTCAAAAAGGTGTAAATGTAGGTACATATTTAAATGCTTATAATCTGCGTCAATAAGCATATAAAATGTTCTACATTCTACAGTCTGAAACCTACAACTATTATTATCTGAAGAAAATAAATTATGTATATATCCAACAGTTTGTTATAGATAGTATTTAGTATAGTGAGTTGTCGATTGTCGGACTCTACTCGTTACTCGTGCTAATCAGTAAGTAAAGTAAACGCTATTTAAATATTAAGCATATTATAAGTATATATTATATGTTATGGTACAGGCTGAAGTTAATTTTTATGCCAATTTACATGTATAGTAAAGTAGTATTTAGTAATGAGTTTAAATCTAGAATAGACGGATAGATCCATAGATAAAAGTAACGGCTATACAACCAAAAAAAACTGTACATACAACATATACATTTAACTATTGTTAACTATACATACTAGATACTTATAGATACATTATTAATTGTACTACAAAAGTAGTACGAATAAAGTTAACCTAGAATAAGTAACGAGTAAAATAGCCTATCCGTGTTTGTTGTTGGAAGGTATAGAAAAGGGAATGGGGATTCAAACTAGTATTATTTATTTACAGGATGTATCTATAAAATCATACATCATATATTATACTGAAGGCGTAATGTGTAAAGAAAATGTTATTATAATATTATCACATAAATAAGTTATTATAGAGTACAGAGTACCTATGGTATAATCAATGATATTTTTAGCATTTGAATGTAATATTATGGCAATTATTACAATATTATTACTAGTGTAAGAGAGTATTATACATTATAAATTATAAGTTGTAAGCATATATATATATATATATATATATATATATATTATATAGTTGTTGAAAAAGAAATGACGTGTGTACATAGTACATAATCTAGTTTGTTCCTTGTAAACTGTAAACATGATACATACAAAGTGTATGACTGTCATGATAAAAATGGTATTATATTACTATATTAAATGGATTTATGACATCGAGATATGTCTACTGTCTAATGTCTAAAGGTAATGGTAATGGTATGAATAGGTAAAACTTAATAATAGTGTAGTGTGTAGTAAAAAAAACACTATCATGATTGTTAATTATTATGCAGTAAACTATTATTAATGTTTTAACGTATATTTGGTGATAGATGATAGACTTTAGAGACAACGTTGCATATATTGTGTAATGTATAATTATTCTTATTATTATTTCACCCTGCGTATACAATATACAATATAAATACATATACATGCGTACATGTTACTAGTGTTAAAATACTGATGATTCAATGATGATTAATTAAGTGTATGACTATAACAAATATAGTGATAGTTATAGTTATAATTAGTTATTACTACTGCCTACATACCTATTACCATATTCTTATTGTAGACCTTAGATCATGAAAGTTCCGTGTGTGCTTTGAAATTTCCAATTTAAATTACGATAATAATAAAAAAAATACCCGAGTGAAATCATTCGTAAAATAATTCTGATTGTGTTTAAAAACGCTTGATTTCTTTTGTTCATTCATCATTCATTGAACATTTTCAAATGTCAATGTTGTCATTTATTCATTTGAATCTGGCATTCATGTTCATTTAATGCATTCTTTACTTAAAATCCAGCATTTCATTCCACTCAAAAAACATATTATATGTAATATGTATGTCACTGCCATGGTACATCAGCACAATAGTTGGAATTCGACAGGCATGCTCACATTGTTCACTTTCACCACTTCAGAATGTGCTTTTTGGTTTCTGGCTACATCCTACATCGTCAATTCACAACTCACTAAACGACTTAAAAATAATTGGATTGGGCATGTTTTCTGCTGGTGGAAATGGAAGTATAAAATGGATATCGAACCGATCCGGAAGAACTGGAGAGGAACTTGACGTCTTTGTGCTGTGAAGTCATGTGTCAACTTTGGAGAGACGCGAGGAAAACCTCTACTAATGCGACCAAAGAAGTGAAATCGTGTGTGAACGGAATTAACGAAGGGTCATTTTTATCTCTTGCTCCCTTTTTCATATAATATAATATATTTTGGCTTGACACGTTCCTCTCTCCACTCTTCCTTTCTTGATGCATTGAGAACACTTATAACTTACATACTTATGTGTGTGTGTGTGCATAGAAACTTTCTTATCTCAGTTCCAGCAAGAGGGCATTCGACTTGGTTCATCCTCTTACTCCGCTGTTATCTTTTATTTATAACTTTTATAAGATATTAACTCTTTCCACGCAAGGAAAACAGGAAACAGAACATAGCACTCACCAAGTATATTCAATGTATTCAATTCAATTCAAGTTGAGGATCCAGGAAGAAATTGTCCAACTGTTTTCACTGTCATATAGATAAATAATAAATACTTACACCCAAAATTCCTATCAAATGTCAATAATCTGAAGTACAGTCCCCATTAATTATACTTGTACTGGCTACTGATGCAATTTACATCTGTACAATATCCAATCTCTTCGGTTTACCATTTACAATGCCTCTCATTCTTTTTGCTTATAGAAGTTACAAGTCAGAATTCTAACTTGTGAAAAAACTCACAGCAACAACAAGTTTAAATGCATGAAGTAACTTTGAATAACATGAAACATAACTCAAAGCACGACAAAAACCAAGAACCACAGGGCAAAACATGCACAATGCACAATGTAGAATTCGTAGGTAAGTATCATTCAACAACATTCTCAAGTATGATTTTGAAGCACTTATATAATATTATTATATGTTGTGTGTACGAATTGTGTTTTTGAAAGATGATTTTTCATTCCTTGTAATGGTTTCTTTCCGTTAGGGTTCTTCTCTTGTCTCCCACATTCTCACACGCTCACTCATTTTTCCATTTAAACATTAAATGAATATCGTCATTCTACATACAATTTTCAACAATAATACTTCTGCACTATGCACTGCCGTCCAGCTTTTAACATTTCATCCATAAGTCTTTCAGTAATACTGATGAGTGATGAGTCCACTGTCCGTACAGGTAAAGCAAGAAGTGAAAATTACAAGCTACAAGATCGTAAATACAATAAGTTGACTGATCCAACGTGACATGTCATGTAAACAAATTTCATTCAGCGTTCGTTATACAGTTTTATTTGCTTCAATTTGAGCTGCATCTGTAGTCATGATGTTCAATAAAGTAAGAAAAAAGTCGCAAGTTAACATGGCTGTTGAATGTTGATCCTGGTGGTCCCTCGCGGTAAGTCTATAAGTGGTTGATCTCTTGTATGTACCTGGAGAAATTTACAATCAAACGGAATAGCTACTTTCATACTTCATACTTTGTACAACAAAACTATCTAAAACAATACAATTTTCAGAGAGTTCCTTTCTGAGTTCGGAGCGGATTATCGAAGATTTCGCCTTTCGACCAAACCTAAAATCTCCAAACCTAACCGAAAGACATTGAAAATCGAGTTTGTCTCTTTCTTTTTTTCATCATGCCTTTTTCTCTTTTGACTTTTGACACTCGGCTTGATATTTCAATATCAGTTTCATTGCTCATCTAGCATAACTGGCAATTGGCCTGTGAGTATCTGTCCAAAACTGGACAGACTGAAGAGTGAAAGGGCTAAAAAGTCAATAGCTGCAAAGATAGAAAACACAACGGGGTGCGAGAGGAGAGCGAAAAAAGCCAAGCAATTAGAAATCACTACGAAAAATAAGATCGAGATGCTTCGTTTACGTAAAGTACCGTCTAAACGATTAGCATAGAGACAGACTACAGGCAAAGTATTTTCAAAATATACCGAATTCCAAATACCAAACTTTTCCAATTTGAAATCATAGCTCTCCAAAAGCAGTCAAGAGTCAATATTAATGCGATCTTTCTGTGAAGTTTGAAAACCGTCCTGGTTTTGATAATTGTTTTCATTTTTTGTTTGTGTAAAAACTTTGGGAAATTTTGATCCAGACTTTGTAATTAATACGATTATTATTATTATGACTAGTATTCGAATACCTGCTTGGACATCTTACGGGGAAAGTTAATATTTGCCCATTTCCAGCATCTACCACCACTTCAGTATACATTATACATATTCCAATAGTAATCCTTCAGTTGTACTATTCGCCGGGCTCAAAATAGATCAGAATAAGAATGTAACCACAAGACTGCGTGTAATTGTATAGCTTCTAGATTCTAGTTTCTAGATTTAGGTACCTCACACTCAATCCCTATCTCTTGATGCTACGGTCTACGGTACAAGAATATACGATCCCTGTCCCTTTTCCCGAGACTGAAACTCCGAAAGACGAGGACGGGGAGAAAAGTGGAGAGTTACGAGAGAGAGAGAAGCCTATAGAATCAAGAAATATTTACAGTATAGGTTTATTGGGAGTTTGGGATGAAAAAAATTTCGGGCTGGTTCGGAGCTATACGATGAGGCCCTGGGCAATACAAAACACAAAACCAAACGGGTTTTGTTATAATATAATATAGTATGTATAAAATACTAATATGATGTACAACGTACATGCATGTACAGCTTATAGATACCTATGTATACATAGAACACAGGACATGACACATAACTATAGATTATAGATCCACGAGAAATACTATGTATTTGGTGTGTATTGTATGTATATCCGCCCTCCGACTCAGCTCTCAACTCTCTTACACACCATCAATATAATTAATAAGTAGACGAATTCTTCTCCCCATGTAACATGAAATGGTGAAGTGCTGTAATTCCCTATAGAATGTACAACTAGATACTAGATACATGGGTAGGTTTACATAGCCATGAGCTTCACATGCATCCTAATGAAATCCACGTCCTTTACTTTATAATATAAAGTTCATGTACAATGTACATGTTTTCATACAAGGGTTAT
Source organism: Sminthurinus aureus (assembly GCA_034698265.1). Taxonomy (NCBI): domain Eukaryota; kingdom Metazoa; phylum Arthropoda; class Collembola; order Symphypleona; family Katiannidae; genus Sminthurinus; species Sminthurinus aureus. The sequence goes on from JAQGBH010000089.1 coordinate 46,856, forward strand.
TTTATTCTATCCTTCCGAACAAGTTGTTTACAAAGGTTATCTCTCAAATTTTTTTTAATTATTAGAAATGTTTTTAAAAATTATGAGCAAAATTCATGAAATTTTAGGGGTCTCTAATTATTGACAGCTGAGGTGAAATTTTGACATTTTTGAAATACGTATGGTTCAATTTTTCCAAATTTTTCAAAAAATACACAAAATTGCTGTACATACATTTCTAGAAAAAATTTCAAAACCTCATCATCAAAAATCTCATTATTTATTAATCATTATGAAATCGTGTAATCATTCCGAAAAAAGTGATCAGTAAAAATAATTTAACTTTTCTCTGTAGACTGTAGAGTGAATAGACACTTTTTGGCTTTGAAGAATTTGAACAACCCTAATACGTAAATGTTATCATATTATATCATTTCTTCTCCAGTAGAAAAATACATATGTAAATGTATTATGCATTTATATCATGTACAAATGCCGTGCAGCATTTGTCATATAACTAAATGAAATGAAAGGAGATACATATTGCATATATATGTACTATGTATGCATGTAGAAATAATAAGTGTATAGGACTCTTATTACGCTCGATGCGTTTCTTCCCTTCCCTCTCCATTTATATTTCAACTCGGCTCTTTCCAGTATGACGATGATGATGATGATGGTTATTCCAAAACCGAAATTCAAGTGTGCACTCAAACTACTGTAGGTACCTATCAAAAAGTATATGTACTAATCATGTATAAGTACGAACTACCAACTATAGTGGAAATGAAAAGGAGAAAAAATGAATTCAGAATACTAGTATTCAGGATTCAGGCTAATACACTTTCATTCTACATTCTACATTCTGTATGTCCAAGTCCATAGTCTATGTGCATGTAAACTGATGAATGTAGAATATAGTGTATAGGATATAGGATATATATATAGCGTTACCCTGGGTGGGAAACATCTAGCATCCTAATGATATGGAAAAGGGGAACTCGAAAGAGAGAGAGAGAGACGATGAGGGGCTTTATCCTATACCCCGTGTCCTACACCGACATGCATGTTACTTTATAAACAGAACACATTATACATGCATAAGGCGATTAGTGGCTTTCCTTTTACGTTATCTACATGTAACATGTAACACAATATATAATGCATAATATACAATATACATTATGCATACAAGGGATGTGAAACCCTCCAGTCTCACAATCAGTGGAAAGTTGAATATAGTTGAGAGATGAGAAGGATACTAATACAAAGGGTGATCTGTAATATCAAAATTATAAAGATTTAAAGGAAAAACTTGGTTCAATTTTCAAACTTCTACGTATTCAAACGACATTTTAGTAAATCACAAGTTTTTAACTGTGGTCAATGGTCAATTACAAAATTTTAATTTACTGATTAATCGGTGAAAAATAATTTTGGAAATTTTTCAAAAACAGGAGTTTTTTTTATCTCATGCCAATTTTCAATTTTCAATGGCACAAAAAGTTTTACTCTGCCTTTTCAAAAATTTCAAATTCAAAATTCCTAATTTCTGGCTATTTGCTATTTTAATTTTCAAAAAGAACAGAAACAAATTCTGAAAACTCGCTTTTGGTTGCATAGCAACGAGCAACCCTCCGTGCTTCATTTCTCATAGTACAGCAAAACTACATTATGTATATTTTGTATTATGCGAGTGTGTGTTTTTCTATCTTTACTCTCTACCCCTGTACTGATACTGTATACAGGACACGCACATTATGTACATGTATTTGAGTGCGTAGTGCGTATCTAGCAAGTACGTGTAATATCATAGTAGTGATGCGAGGCAAAGGCTATATCTGAAATTCAAACCGAAATACGACTAGGGATCCCGTTCCAAAACTTTTCAAACTTTTAGCTCTCTTAATCTTCTGTACATTCATATACAATGTACATTGTACAATACACATAGTACATACGCACATTGAGCTCCATGGTGTTTGTACATGAGTTTGTGTAGTGGAAACGGTTTCATTAAATTGAAGGTTCTCAAAATGCACTATGCACATACACAGTATGAAGTATGAAGTATAAAGCTACATGCCTTTGTATAGGAATAACATTACTCATGTTCAAGACTGAAGACGAACAGCAGAGCAAGAATGGGGAATTCAAAATCCGGGAACGAAAGATAGTATTCGTCTTGATATGTACGTGATGTGTATGGTGTATGTATGTGCGTGTAATCAAATATAATGTATTTGTCTAACACTCGTTAGGGCTCGGGACAAAATGTGAGTGCATTTATTCCATATGCATGAATGCTTACGAATCTATACATGTAGATTGTACATATTTACAAGCATACTCATACATGTAATACGTACGTACTGCGTACCGAGAGAGAATAGAGATACACACAAGACACAACACACATGGAATATATTATTATTAAATATCCAGTTGTTCTGTTCTCTCTCTCTGTATTTCTCTGCTGCTCGGTTTGTATGCATGTATTACGTGTGTAAATGGCTAAATGTGTGTGTCTGTGTGTGTGTTTGCATGAAATGAAATGAAACTACATGAGGGAATTTCCCATTATGCTTTCGACAATCCAGAACTCCAGCCTGCTATTTCGTCTCCCTTCGTCTTCCTCCACTCCTTGTTCAACCAACCAAAGGAAAGAACTAAAGCGTCATATCTCTATCCACTATCCACTATGCACTATTCACTATGCCTGAACGAAGGAAGACGAAAAGAGATGGAGAGAGAGAATTTTCTTCTTTTTAACCCTTCATATCTATCAGCTTTTGTCATCATCAAACTCATCATTGACATATCCTCTCTCCGTACAATTCTTTCGTCTTTCGATTTTGATTTCGACCAAGTATACTAGTATATATTTTCAATTTTTTTCTTTTTCTCCTTGAAATTTTGAAACTTAACTTTCAAATTTTGTTTACCTATCATAAAAAATAAAAATAAGGTTCGTATAACATGTAAAATATCGTGTCTAAAACTCCTAGTTGGAAAGTTATTCTTTTATCTTTTATGTTTTATTATAATATGATGAATGAAAAAAACGCAATAGGTTTTGGGAAGAAAATTCATGGAAAATACTGTCTTCCACTTACGACTAGAAATTGGAATGCATTCATCATTCACCCAAAATCTAAATTGCTTTTTAATTTCTTTGAAACGTTTTCAACCCAGCTGGAAACAAATAATTGACGATTATTATGCTAATTTATCAAGGATCAAGTATCAAGCATCAAGAAAAGGTGCAACAAGAAATGTCAAGAAATATTAGCAACACAATACACAAAACACAATACACCATACAAAATACACCATACAAAATATTCTCTTAGCAGTTGTACAATGCACATCCATTCACAAGAGTAAATTACTGCCATCTTCATCCATTTTTCCTTTACAAGAGCAGGCGTGACATGGCATTTGAAAGAGATAAGACCAAGAACGCAGAAGGAAGAAATGATGCAGGAAGAGTAAAGAGTAAAAAGATTTTTGTATTATGAGAGTACCAGAGCACACACGAAAGATAAAAACTGAATGGATTTTTGTGTCAACATAAAAGAAGTAAAAGAACAAGTATTATAACTTTTCTTGCGCCTTCTACCCATTTCTCAATCCATCTATTTATCTGTCATATACAATTTACATGTAGGCTGTACAAAGTTCATACCAACCTCACGCTTGCCTCCAGCAACGAGCAAAGATGAAAAATCTAAAAATGCAAATGTGATTTTTCCCTGCAAATAGAAAGTTAAGCATTGTGTTTTGTGTTGCGTAAGTTAAGTGTACTGAGTTTTGAATATTGAATATGGAGTATAAATTGTAAATGTGTATTGATTATTGATTATTGGTTCTGTGTTTTTACATTGTAGATTAATGTGTCCATTAAAAAGTGTAGTATCAAAATCTTAAAAGCCTACAAGAACTCAACCTAAAGTCAAGCAAAACGTCTCGTTTAATTAGTTCCAATTTGTAGGAACAGGAGACAAGCGGAAAAACAAAACTGGAATGCAAAATGTATATAAAACAAGTACTGGAAAATATGGTGAAAAACTTCCAAGACAAAATTGTTATTGGTCTTTGGTCTTTGGTCTTTGGGGGAAACTACAGAGAATGTTTTGAGTTTTGAGCTTGGATTTTTGAGTGATAAAAAGCAAAATAGGTAAAAGTCGTATGTAGAGCGCGAGCGTAGCGTAAAGAGTACAGAGTGGAAAGAGAGAATGAAGGGGAAAAGAAGATTTTTTTGACACTTGAAACACATTCAAAACATTAAAGGGCTTAAAAGAAACGGGAGACATGAAAAGGGAGAAAGACACGCTCCTCATTGCTTCTTCTGTCACCACAATCTTGACTACTGTCTAATTTAAACATGTCTATGTTCCATGCCCTTTTTCAAATTCTCTCGGATCTTCAAGCTCGAGACTCGAATCTCGGATATCTATATCTTTGCACAAAAGAAGCGGGGGACAAGAGCAATATCTATATGTGTACACTGTACACATGTGTAGGGTATTCTTTTCTTTTTACTACGAAAGAAACGACACTATGAACATAAAACTCCAATCTCTTCTAAATCCAAACTCCAAACTCCTAACCTTCGCCTTCTTCCTCTCGCTCTAGCATAACATAAATCTATACAGATCCAAATTCCAAATGTAAACATAAAAACGGGAGAAATTTTCAGTTAAAGGCCTGCACTCCGCTACGTTATCCGTTCTCTGTTATAGTTTCCATAGTGTATCCGTTTTGTCTCATCTCGTCTTTCGGTTCAGTCTCCTTTTTTCTAGTCCATAAATAGTTTGGAAAAAATACTATTACTTTTACTTTTACTTTTACGCTCCGCACTCACTCACCTCTCCATCCACACATACATGTTGTATGTACAATGTACATAACATTACATTCTCATGGGTGAGTTTAGTGTAAAAGTCTCGCTTTTGGATTTTGGACTTAGGATTTAGGACCCAGACAGACCAGGCAGAGAAGGATCCCTATAAGTGTAATATTTTCATACTCACTTCCTTCCTCCCTCCCTTTTTTTCCTTCCTGCTTCATTTCCTATACACTCTGATACTTTGCTCACCAAGAAAAATCAGTCCATCTACTTTTATGTTATTTCATCTAACACAATCTGAAATGTTTTTACAAATTGTTAAAAAGCATTCAAAGCAAAACTAACTAACTTTTTTTTGTATAAAACTGAACTTTTTTTGCAGCTTTTTCAACAATTGACAATTCCGTTTTTTATGCATTCTCATACGTTACTTTGTCGTCTTTGTCGTCAGAATACAAAAGATGGGAAAATAAATCCCAAACCAGTGGATTTCAGATTACGATTACCTGTCAACTGTCAAGCTGTAAATGAAGAATGAAGGTGATTACTTAGAAATTAGTTGAGGATCTCAGCAAGATATTCTTAAAGTAACTAGAAACAAGAAACGAGACACGAACTGTGCCGGTTGGTAAAGAGCTAAGATCTTACAATTGGTTGTATACTCTATACTCTATACTCTACCTGCTACATTCCACATGATACGCAGTAATATCATCACAGTTTAGATCCACACTAATGAAAACATGGAAGAAATGTAGGATGTAGGAAAGTGGAGAATGGAGAATGAAGAGACGAGGTTGGAACATGAAGAAGATAGAAGATGGACGAGAAAGTAGTGAATGTGTAGAATGTAGAGAGTAGAATGCAGAGCGTAGAATTGAGAGTTGAGAGTATCATGGAACATGGAATATGTAGGTTGTAGGTATTCGGCCGCAGAGATTCCAGCAAGTTTGGGTAATTTTTCAGAGATGTCAAGCGCCTTTTCACAAGTGTCTTGGGAGTAATTCCATTTCATCTTTGTGACTCGCTCCTTCATGACACTTTATTTATACACACAGGTTCACCACCACACCATACCACTCCTCAGAAACTGCAAGTATCTATCTACAAACTACACACTACAAGCTCTTTCCTTCTCCTTCTCTTTCTCTCTCTATTTCTCCATGAAAAACGTTCATGAACACAAAGTAGTCTTCTTGCACTTTTACACTGTTTGTGAACCAAGAACCAAGAACAAAGTCGACTGTACTTTCGAGTTTCTGTTTTAGTTTACCTAAATTAATGTCATAAAACAACCTGTCTTTGTATTTTGTCTCACCTTTAACTATGACAAAAGCACATAGTCTGACAGTTGTAAAACTTAATAATGCCAATGCAAACCATAAACAGTGCAAAGCACAGAGAAAAAAGAATCATATTATTTTGATATTTGATATTTGGTACGCTAATTGCATTATTAGTGTCTCTCTTCCCCGAAAATGATAACCAGCAAAAATGTACTTGTGATTTTTTCATACGTACGAATTTCAAATTTCAAGATGCTTTGAATAAGAATGAGCCGTGAAACGTTGATGTTGGTGATAATGATGATGTTGATTTGCCAGACACAAATACGATATAAAATACCAAAAATGGTTTTCCGTCTCATTAATTTGAATAAATTCTAGACTCCGAATTCTAGATTCTAGATTCTAGACTGCCATCAAGATTCATCCGTGTCGAAAGTTTTAGAATACAGATAGTGCGGGTTGCGGTGCACATTCATGTTCTTCCGTGGTAACGGAATGATGTGATTGAAAGTCAAAAAACCAATGTCAATGCCAGTTTGTACCATGTAATACTCAACAAATAACAATCTGTCTTGAGGGAGAATTTAGAATCTCGAGTTGTCGAGTTTTTTATTATAAACAAGAGGGTTGTGAAAAATCTGGGAATGTTTCTAGTACAAAATTTTATGCAAATAGGATTTGTGAAATTGTGAGGGGACGAGGGAAAACAAGCTCATTCATTTATGTGTGCATTGTATGAAGATGGATATAGATTGTAGATATTGGATATAGAGAGCGAGGTTGGAAAATCAAAGCTTTTACGCGATGCTGAACAATTTGAAAATGGGTGTTTTTTAATGCCCCTTTAAATATTCACTGATTTCCATGATGACATTTGGAATTTGGAATTTGAAATTCAGGCAGCTCGTTCCCTTTCACATCACTTCCGTAAAGAGGGTTGAAAGTGGAAAGTTGAAAAGAAGATGTCCAAAATATCTGTATAAATAGACATGCTTGTTGGTTATTTGTTGTGATTTTTGATGTACTGATTTGAAGTACAGACAAGTCAATTGACAAGGGATGAGTATTTCATAAATTTTAAGCTGTTTATCTACATTTTACATTGTTTGCCTTTGGTACCTTTTTAAAATGTTATAGCTTTTCATGTTACGTAACAGTGTGCTTCTGTGTTGCTATGATTTGAGATTTGAGATGAGTCTACGGTTGGCATTTGATTTAATAATTCATAACAATCGACAATCAATATGATCAAATATCAAATCAATCAACTGATCAGAGTCAGTTTTTGGTTCACTTAACACATAATCAACATGTTTTATATACAATATACACTACATTTAAAATGACATTGCTGTTTCCTGTCATCTTCCTTTCTATCATCGCATCAATATGAAAGTTTTTCTTTTTTCCCTAGTATTTTCTAGTGTCGTTTGTCTTTTCTGTAATAATTCATAATAAGCATAATCATGTCATTTCATGAACGTTAAACACTAGACACTAGACATGACACATGGTACATTGTAAATTTGCATTTTTGATAGTTGATACTGTTCAATGTTCAATGCTCAAAGTCGTTCAAGCTCCAAGCTCCTTCCTGATAGTTGGTGTAATAAGTGATAATAAAAAGAGCATTAATGAGTAGCAACGAAACGAAGAGTATTAGTGTGCAGTGAGTAGTGAGTACTGTAATATCTGTCATAAACTGGTCTGTCAACTATGAGTTATGATGCAACTTGTCAGGCATTGCAGTGCTTCTATCCCACATCGTACATCACAAATCGTCCATCTTACATCGTCCATCGTCCATTGTACAAAGTACAGAGAGAAACTCAATGAAAAGTAAGCACATGAATGAGGAATGAGCAAGTATTTTATTTTATTACTTGAATCTTGAATATTGAATTCCCCATTGAATTCTCGTAGCTATAAGCTAATACTAATGCATTCAAGATAGCAGTTAATGGAAGGTGCTTAATGAATACAGTCAACAGTCAACACAATAAAATGTTATGATCTACATCAGCAGGAAGAAAAGCGTTCAGAATAAGTAAATTCAATACAATGCAGTCCAAATCTAATCTAATCACTTTACATTTTACAACATTGGGTCTACCTACAATCTACAACCTACTTGTTACAAAAATCACACTCAAGCTCAAAGCTCATCACTTATGATTTGAATATTGTTTTGAGTTTTGAGATTTGAGTACATTTAATACATCATACACCATACAAATCAGCTTTTCAACTTTGCACACGACTGACTACTGACTTTAGAGTGCTGATGCTGTCTTGAAACTTTACAATCAGAATCAACGATGATTAACACCAGAACAGTTTTATATGTAATATGCAGCACATAAAAATTTGAAAGTTTTAATACGATCTACAATGTACAATCGAGTAGATGGAAACTTTTTGACGAATTGTAAACTGCAGGGATTCATTGAAACATGATTGATGCCTCATAAATAATCAAACACCTTTTATTGTTCATTGTTGATACATTATACGATATATTATATGTTCGACAGCTTTTCATTTCAAGAATTTACACTTTAGAGGATTGAAATATTGCGATAAAAAATGTTCAACACCAATAGCGCGAAGCTACTTCACTTGTTTATATTTCCCATCCGTTTGATTCCTGCCTTTGATCTTTCATGGTACCAGATATGATAAATAATTCTTGTGTTTTGGGAATCCGGAAGACTCTGTGATTCCTTTTACTTCAAGAATTGAGAATTTTACATCTGTTTTTAGGCAAATTGAGTGGATGGAACGGACAAAAATTTCTTGGAAAAACGAGCATAGGCGTTTTGGGCACCAACTTAACAGTAAACTTTGGACTGCGGACAATTTCCACGTTTGCGGACTACAAAGTTTCAAGCACATGCTTTCCTTCTTGATTCTTGACAAAAATAACAGTACGTGCTCAAGAGTTAAGAGTCTATCAAATTTTATTCCTTATTCCTTATCTCAAAAAGTTTGAAGGGATTTGGTTTTCTTTTGAATCTTACACGTTGACAGTTAGCAGTGAGATCAACGGCAATCAAGAATCGAGAGTACAAAATACATAATTTGTTCAATTTTTTTATCTCTTATCTTATATAAAAAAGTTTAGCCTATTCTTTGATGATCCATTATGAATTATCATGCAGAATGTAGAAAAACAACAATTTATCGGGAAAAGCAAGTAAGCAATCCAATCGGAAAAGCTGTATGTATATTTTACTCCGTTTCCTCTTTCCTGATATTTGTTTACATGTTCAATGTTCACTCTCCATTAAAGCATAAAACGCTTGAGCTATAAACTATAAAGCATGGGTCTACGAGCGACAAACAAACTGTGTATCGGTTTTCGGTGTTTTAGGTACATTTGTATTGGGTTTTGGATATCGGGAAAAGTACTGGAAGCATTGTGGATTGTACACTGTGGGAGTGAGAGAAAATAAGTAGTTCGATTTATATTTGTCAATGGGTGTCAGTGATGGAGATTGAGATCAGTGACGGGTCGTAAAAGTCTTTCTCTCCCTTTTCTTTCCTACTTTTTTCTATCTTTTATTATTCTTTCACTGGTGTTCCAGGTTTCAGGACGCCCTGGGCTCCTTTCCATTCTTCTCTTTATTTACATCTACCATCAACCATCTACCATGTGTTGTGTGCCCTCATGTAGATGTAACCATTGAGGATTGAGTAATATGCATGTGCATTGTTTACCCATTACCAATATCCAAAATCCAAATCCAAATTCTAGCGTATATGATATATCTTGTCTTTTTTGTGTCCGTAATTTCTCTCAGGTGATTTTTTAGGTTGTGTAAAAAATGACGTATAAAAACTTATATATATCTTTTGTATTTTGTAAACTGTAATGTGTGTGGTGTGTAGTGTGTGACGTAGTCTAGGTGGTCTCATCCTGTTTTCTTCCCAAATCCGGTTTCAGATCTAAAATCAAATGCATTTGTTCAGAAATACATAAATGTAGTACAGAATACATAATACAGACCGAAGGAGTAAAAGCACAGAGCATTAGTTCAATCTTTTCTTTGACCAAATGGAGTCTTCACATGAGTGATTGTTTATGAGTACACAGTACGACAGTACACATATACAGTGGCCAGTGAAAGATAAACATGTATCTACATTCTACATTATACATTTTAATACGAAAAGATAGAGAGAGAAAAAAGTCCTTATCCGCTTGAAATTTTACTTATTCCCCCACCCACCACTTTACTTTTTTCAGCTTGTTTTGTTTTGTATTTTTTTCAATGCATGTTGTAGGTCTTTGTATTCTCTCACACACACTCTCTCTCTATGAACTTTGAACTATAAATAACTTTCCCCTCTCTTTCATCATTGGTCACTGTCGATGCTCGATGCTCGATGCTCGATACTCGATACTCGATACATTAATTTTAAAATTGCATAAGAAATTCTTGACATTTTTATTCCATTCTGTAAACGCTTTGGTCGTAGCCCATTTCCTCTTTTTCATTCCGTTCTTTTTTCTTTTACTTAGATTTTTAACAACTTTGTGTACTCGACTCTGGTTTTGGTTTTGAGTCGATATTCTAGAGCAGAGCTCACAGAGGCCAGCAGCGTTATACAGAGTACAGACCGCAAATAAATATAAATGGCCAAGAACCAAAAATAGCTTGTTCTCATTTCTCATTTTCATCCATGTCGTTTGTGAATTGGTTATGTCTAATGCGTCTCAGTCGCTTTCCTCGTCAATGACATTTATTTTTTGTCCTTGGCTGAAGGCCAGCGCAAAAAACAAGAATGAACGATGGTAAACAGGATAGAAAGAGAGAGAGAAATAAAAAAAAAAATTTGGAATGAGCTGGTAACAGAACGGAAGAGGGCGGTGGTCATCGACTCATAAGAAGGACGACTGCCAGGTGGTAGAAAGTTGAAAGCTAAAAGTTACGGGAAAGGAAAAATGAACGAGAAAAGTCAGAAACCAGGATGAAGGAAAGGGAAAGTAATATGAAGCGAAGAGTCGCTAATATGTAGAATGTATATTGAAAGTTTATAGGGATCATTTTGGGGATTGTGGGGGAGTCAATCTTCGGCTTGTTTTACAAGTAAGTAGAGCACCCGATCCAACATCTAACCATTCGGTTACTACCCGCATCATCTCATTTTATATTTCATGTATCTGCTCTTTCTCACTTCTCAAAGCTCAAAGACACGAGGCTCAGAAGCAGGAGCACGAGCACGAGCACGATCAGGTTCAAAGTGGAGCACATAGATATACATTGTACATTATACATCTAGAATCTAGATTCCAGATATTGTATAATACTTTTCTCTCTCTTTCTGTATACACTCTGAACTTTGACGAGAAAGCTTCTATGAGCACATCAAGGGAAGTGGCAAGAGAAAGAGAGAGAGAGAGAGGCAAAAAGACGGTAACATAGTACAGAAGGACAAAGATAGTGAAAGAGTGAAGAATTTGTCTTTAGGAAATGCTCATGCGCCACTTTCCTACTTTTTCCATGTACCATATACCAGAGACCAGATGCCATGTAACTGTACATTGTATGTCGTATATCGAATACCGTATAAGAATATGTACATTTCTCCAGCATCCAGCTATGTGGGAAATATTGATTTTCTACTCTACTTTTGGAGTATGACTTCAATTTGACTTGAGACTTTACACGCTTCTCTTGTTCTTGTTCTTTTTCATATCTTTTATGTACACCTTTTTCCTTTATATTCCACTTCCACTTTCCATCTCTCTCTCGCTCTCTCTCGCTCTTTTCACTTTTGATTCAGTGTTCAGTCTAAGCCTATAACTATAAAACACGTGGAGTGTTCTCAATACGAGGGAAAGAGAAAGAGAGAGAGAAATGGAAAGCGTGGTTCCTTATGGTGAGCTTTCCCTGGGAGTCAGTCAGTTCTCTTGGAAACTTCTGAACTTTTTGCCTATAAGAACACAAGAACATATCTAACCAAGTTGATAGTTTCAATAGGCTGTGTACCGTGGACTGTATATTGTATCTTGTATATGCGCTCTAGGTTGTAAATAGAAAGCTATAGCTACATCCATTATGGATTACTCGGACCATACATGTACATAGGTACACATAAATCGGGGAGAGAGAAAAAAAGAAAAATTTTCCTTGTAGCCGTTAGCCGTTAGTTGAGAACTGAGAACACGAAAAAGAATCAAGGGAAAGGAAAGGAAAAGTTGAAGTTGAATGTGAAGAATGTAGCATCTATGGATTATTATTATTGTCCTTGTACTTTGTCCCCTTCTTGGGAACTGTGCACGTATCTCCAGTACATTCGTGTCTCGTGTTTTGTGTATTGTGTATTTCGGGTATTTTGTGTATTTCTTATCATCACGTACACAATATGAAAATAAATTATACAATATCCAAAACTACGATGTTCCCTCTTCCCTGTTCATGTACAGTGTACAGTGTACAGTGCATAGCTTATGATGCACGATAAATGCATGTATGTGGTTTCCGGGTGGTGTCAATCAATAATTGATAAGCTTGATGGTAGCTGGTACACATTTACGACCAAATTTTCAGGCGTATCCACATGTAACGTTTAATTATTTGTCGTGTAAGCGGTTACGCGTTCAATATTCATTATTCATTGGATTGTCTATTACTGTTTCTAGCTAAATATTAGTGCTATATATGAAGTACGCTCACATTTCACACTATTCCGTTGTTGTTTATCAATTGCTTATAGATTTTCCCAGGAAAAAAGACCTAAAAGGCGTGTTTTTACGTCATAAATGCAGTAGCTTGCATTCTACAAGAAATGGGGAAATACATATATAAGTTCGGTTATTAAACTATCAAAAATGTTTAGACAAAGCTCTTGAGTTTATGCGTAATGTTCAGTACTCAATACTCGATACTCAAAATGGTTCTACCATAAAAACACCAGAGGAGATGTATGATGAATTACTGTGTTATGGTCATTGTTTATTTTTAGAGAACGCTGCGGTCTGGTCACTCCAGGAAACCTTACACAGCATGAATGATTGTCCTATTCGTTATTCGTTATCTTCAAGTCGAGTGTTTCTTTCTCTCATTCTTCTGTAAAAGCGCAGGGGAAAATGAGTTGGAGAAATGATGTTGGAAGCTAGGAGTGATCAAGTACAATACAATCACACTAAAAGCTTTTTAGTCTCCTCCAAACTCCAAACGTAATCATTTCATTAGCGTTCTGAAGCAAGTTGTGACGATTCAGACTTATTGCGTATTGACTATTGATGATTCTTGTCTATCTATATTCAGTATTCAACAATGAACTTATGAACAAAAATAATGCTACAGATTACTCCGAATCCAGAATCTAGAACCAAAGAAACGTCTTGGGTTTTCATCAAGTGGGCAATTGTGATAATTTATTGAAAATTGAAAATTAAATTTCATTTTATTTGCTCTGTACTTCTAGTTTTTACTTTTCATCATAAAACTAGTGTTTAAGACATCTTTGGAACAGAAACTAAAGCACAAAGATGAATCACCAGTACATTTTAAACTAGTATTGACGAGGTCACATTGATAATTGATAGTTGATAAGTTCCTTTCTTTTCACACCCAAAATCAAATATCAAATATCAAGGGGCCACGCCTCCACAAACGACGAACGACCTCCTGGTTCTTACTACAAAGAGAAGGTATTTATTTTGTCAGTCCTACTCGTATCTCTTGTAGATTTCGTTTGCTACACAAGTTTTCACATTTTTTATAAAAATAGCTCTTCAAATTTTGGAAAAATACTCCTATCACAAGAAACCAGGTGAATTTTACGTGCAATACATTATACGTCCATCTCCACGCAGCGGAAAATGGAATCTTATGGCAACTTTGACTCATAATATCTATGAATTTAAGCAATCTTTCTATGCGATCCATTTACATTGTAAACTACGCAATATACAATGTAAATGTATAAGAAATTTCCATAGAATTGGATTTTCTTGTTGTTGTATTTCCAATACTTACTTCATTTTATGGAAATCCTTTAAACTGACCTGTCAGCACCCTGCTGAGAACTTCAATGGCAAATGGCAGGAGGACAACCAACTCTGATAGTTTCGGTCATAAAAACAAAAAGGTGTTTGGATATTTGGATACATACTAGGATGTTCATTCAAAATCTGAACAAGAGAAGGTTGATCCTAAAAAATATGATGAAAAAAGTACAAAACACGCATAATATTTTATGTTTTGTGTACTGACCTGAGTTTGGCTTGACGTTTAACAAAACGTTTACATTCTGTAGACCACGAGTCTAAAATAAAAAGTGTATTATTCAAATAATTATCAACATAAGATCTGTCAACTGTAAGCTATGCCCATGAAGTATGGCTACCACAAACTTGAGACAAATGTAATTTTCATTATTCTATTCTCATGAATTTATGAAATCTGAAGCCTACCACAAAAATATAATGGTAAAATTAAACATGTACAGTGTACAGTCTACAAAATGCACTGTGCACACTAGTAAATTGAAATATGCAGCCAATTTGGTTTATTATGTCGAGTTTCATGTATGTTTTAGTCCCGTGACAAAATATACGCATACTGGATACACTGTATTTAATAGGGGTGTTAGTGGTTGTCCGCAAATCGTGTGCAAGCAGCGGCGATTACAACTTTTATTTTCTGGACAATAGAACGTACACGTGGCAAGTGCTACAAACTACAAATGGTTTAGTGTTACTATGTATAATACACAAATCATTTCCATACTTGGTGTTCATCTCTCTCATCTTCTTTTTATCCGTGTTCTGTGTTGCTGATACCAAAATTTCTAAATACAATTACAGAGTATCAGAGAGCCATCATAGATTGGATTGAGTGATGAGGGACAAAATTTCAATGATTCACAAGACAAGAGACGTCTTTTTACCACACGTTTATTTAACTCGATTTGTGTCTAGTGTCTACCTTTTACTTCACTTAAAGTCAGCACATTTAACGAAGCCATGTTTGACTATTTCCGTTGTAAACTAAAAATCCATGGAACATCTCTTTTTTTTTCTGACAGTCACAATCTAGAAAAGGAATGAGTACAACCTATAATTCCATGGAGAAAATTGTCCTACTCCGTCTGTACGAAAGAGAAAATATTATTTCTTTACCTACACTCGAAACTCGAAATTCTCTCAAAGAACCTACTCAAAAAGCTCAATACTCAATACATTTAAATAATGAACGGTAGCTCATAACTGTTCATTAATACCAGAAGAAAATTTGAAAAACTGGCCATATTTTCGTACTATTTGCTAGTTTTTAGATCGGAATTATTGAATTAAGTAGCTAATGAAATGAAAAATGTGCACATTTATAAAAGAATTTTTATTATATAAATTGATCACTTTGCTTGGCTTTGGTCTTTGGTCTCGCCTGGATCTGGTCTCGTTTATTCCATATTCCATTCTACTCCACGTTCATTTTTGGTTACACACAATAGGGAAAAAAGAGAAACGCCCAGATTCTTTCTATCCTCTCATGTTTGCCGTCAGCTCTCCATACTCTGTAGTCTGACTCTCTCCCCAACTCCTTTATGTTTCCATTGTGAGTTTTGTGAGCATATTATTGCATGAGTAATCAGATTTTAAGTTTGTTCTTACAAACTACACACATTACACATTGTAAATTCGGTATACGTATCAGAGTATCAGAATTTAGTTGAATTTTACCACTTACTATAAGTTATAAGTTAACTCGTAATTTTTCCTGACAATAATTGCCCCGTTATGGTACAGTTGTCGCTCGTATTGCTTCAATGCTTCAAATCATTCAAACTACTCGGAGGAATTTTCAAAACATAAAATAAATACTCTAAGCCACTGAAGGGTTTCCATTTTTGTACTCTAAACAGTATTGAATTGACATTAATTTTCATGGTTTCTGCATGTCGGTTAGTTCGTTACTTGTGTTACACTCTCTTTTCGAATGTAGTAAAGTTGGACAAAATTCAGCTAAAATTTTAAATTGTGCTATCAGTCATCATAATATTTACTACAGCTGCAGTATGGAGTATAGATTATGTCTCGTTCGTTTTTGTGCATTTCCACACCCCTATTATTATTTGTAGACAGATAGATAGATAGATGTAAAGATACAAGGATGTACATTGTACAATTTACGACGTGTACATTCCACAAACCAAGCTCCAAACGAATGGATGACGAATAAAACAAACACATCAAGTATAAAATATTATGGAAGTAGGAATGTAAAATGTGTAAGTACAGCTCACAAAACTCAAGGTCAAAGTAATTTTGGTTGATTTCAAGAGTGAGAAAGCGAGGGAAGGAATAATGGTAAAAAAGTTGGAAAAATAAGTTTGTTTTCATTTATAGTGAGTTGAGTCGCATCCCAAGTTTCACATTCCCACATATCACAATAATATCATGTCATGTTTTGTTGGTTAGAGGATTGAAAGAGTTGGCTTTGCATCGTCATTACTTTTGTATACAGATATTCAAATTTCAAAGAAGCTAGAAACCAGAAACAGATGTACACATCTGCATTATTTGTTATAACTTTTGGAACATGTATAATGTAAAATGTAAATATAAAATGTTCCAATATGATTATGGCAAAAAAACACCAAATAGGAGTAAAAATTAACTTAAAAAAACTTCAGAAAAACTTCAGAAAAAAGGTGAAAAGTAGCCAGAAAAAGAGTTGTAAACTACATACAGCCAAAAAAATAGGCTTTTTGATCATTCTTCTTCAATTTTCAATGGCCAAAGTAAACCAAAAAGCTTTTGGCTGTTCAAGTAGCAGTCGTTTTTTACTCCAAATTTAACAAATTGCATCTACTATCTACCTTTTGTGGTTTAATCTGCATCGCAATGCTTCCTAAATGCCTTTGTATGTACTTTGTACCGATTTCATATTTCCTGTTATCCTAATATTTCAATTCTCCGTTCTCTCCGTAGTCGATTTTACAAAAAGTCATGAGTCATGACGAAACATTTGTATTATTTATAGTACTTTTTTTGTAGAATCTAAAAGAATAGAAGAAATGCTTACCTTAAGTTTCTCAGAAAACTTGAACAAATAATAAAGGATCATTTACTGCCAATTCTTCTATTAAACATTTTTTTTCATAATGTCGTTTTGTAAGATGTGGAAAGTAAAAATACGGTTTGGTCATTTTATAGCATGGACAGAAAATGCGTAAATAATCTGGCATCTAGCATAACACAAATTTACACTTGCAGACATATAAGGAATATTATATACACATTATATTATGAAAGGCTCAAAAAGCTTCATGTTTCATGCGGTATTAAAATAAATTGTTATGACAAGATTACGTACTTAAATGTTTTAAAGCTTAAAGCATGGCTACTATTATACAGATACGCATACTATATAATACTAGTATCTAGTATCTATAATATACTTTGACTATAAATGGTGTAAAAATGCTGAAGTGCGGTGTGCTATTTATTTGGTGCATATGACATGGGGCATATTATATCGTTGAATATCCATGAAAATTATGTTCAAAATAAAATATTATAGATGTAATTTGTGCGACGTAAAATGTAGATATCATTCTGCATCTAAGTATGTAAAACGACGATCAACGATCTACGAGACACTACAGTAAAAAGCTGTGTATCGTGTACTGTTTGGTACATAACAATATATGTTTACTACTAAAGTACCTTCACGTTCGTCGCTCATCTTCCTCATCATCCTGGTTCTTGGTTCTCATCATCATTCATGACCATCTCAGGATGGCCATTTTATATAAAGAAGAGCTTTCACAGTCCATCCAAAAGATCCAAGTTCCAGGTTTCAGGCTCCAAACTCCAAACTCCAAACAGCTAAGCAATACTTACATAAGTGAGGCGTACCAACACCATTTCCTATCTACTACAGATATTCTATGAACCTCAAGGCTCAAGGCATTTTATTATCAGCATTAACCAATTCTCCTTTACTCTCCTTCGTTCTTCTTCTGAGGCTGTGTAATGTGTACTCTGTACTTTGTACTCTGGATCTATCTATGCATAATGTATAATCACTTTTTGACCATATGTTTATATTTTTGTTCATATAACATGACTATTCCCTACACATTCAGACATTTTAGTATTGTTGAGAAGGAGATGATTGTGAAAAAAATGATTCTTTTGTCTTACACAAACTCGCTTTTAATATACTATACTAAAGAATGCTTGGAAATTTTCATGCGTTTGTGTCCAATTTTTGTAGAAGGCACCCCGACACGACTTATACTTGCATATTGTGTACCTACGTTGTATTTTTTTTAAAAGCACATGTGGGATAGAATGAGTATCGTATTTTACTATTACTATACCATGGGAGTATGCGATTTATCGTAGAAAACACTGTCCACTATATTTTCGTAAGTTGTAATAGAATGAATGATGATGGAATGTAATGCATAGGTACATCTCTATTCTATATCCATGCAAACACTGTTCGTAATTCTGGTTACATAGGCCAGTACCAGTATACTTAGGTACGCGGTATAGATATTATGCAGCTTATATTATGTACATTTACAGTGGAAAATGATGATATGCAGAGATAGTCAAGTCAAGTCAAATGAGAGTCAGGAATTGAAAAGGCTAAAAGAGTAACTCAATGATGTTGAGTGTTGGTCTGGTCTGGTCCAGGGTCCATTCGTTCGTCTTTTGATGGTCTTTTAAGGCCTTCACGTTTAGATCCACACCTTTTTTCTCATTTGCATACAAATCCTTTTCTCATCTTTTCTTCATCTGGTTCTTGTCTTCCTCTTCTTGTAACATGTATTCTTGTCTTTCTCATTCTAGCTACTGCCGCCTGTCCATCAAACTTGAAACTTGTCTACCTATATACATTTTGTTCCTTTCTACTTTCTACTCGAAAAATATTTACACTAGGCATACAAATACTTTTGAAATTTCCTAGGTGCTTTGTTTTTCTTCTTCATGTATCTATGGACATTCAACTGAATAAAAATCCCTTGAACTTTATGCTAATATTATGTAGTATAATTCATTACACATTAAAATCATTGAAAATCATGAATCAAAAGAGGTGTATCTGAAACCTAAAGTTTCCTTTTCAATTAAAGTACAGCGTTTTTTCGACTTTCTTGCTGTATTTTTTCTCACAGTCTTATTATATTGATGTGAATCCGAAGAAATTTTGAGTGAATAGGTAAGTCATAGATAAAGGGATTTAAAAAATTCATTTTGATGCTTTGTAACAATAATGAATAGTGATAAAAAAAGGTGTGGAGGAGTAAAACTAAAACTGCATGAAAATGAGGTAAAACGAGAAAAAACTTGGAACATCACGGTACAGATTCGAATTTAGAATGAAAGAAAAGGAAGAAACAGAGAAAACATTTACCTTGCAATGTTATTTCTAGAGGTTTATATGAAATGGACAAGAAAATTTAAGGAGAAAAATAATGTAAAAAAATATGGTAAATAAGAGAAACAGGGAAATAAAAATTGAAGGAATGCCAACGTTAGGAAGACGATTAAATCGTGCTGGAATTCACAAAGAATAGAGAATAGAGTACAATACACAGCATATAATATACTCTGCCCTGTAGCAAACGTACACAATGTAACATTATTATTTTTTTATCATCCTTACCATCATTATGCGTATATATAACACGGACATGTCCTTTGATGTTTGGATTTCAATTGCCAGCCCTCCATGTGAGTTGAAAATCTTGTCATTTATATTTCCATCTCTTTCTTCTGAATTCTGTATCAACAGGATTGTCCAAGATTTTCATCATCAGCATTATCTAAAAGTAAATTATAGCCGTACACAAGCGTGTTTCATCTTTTTAAGTTCATTTGGTGAACAAGTTGAAAATGTTATCATCTTCTTATAACCAAGTTTTCAAAACTTGATAAGTTTTAGATTGCCGACATTTTGTGTAAAAATTTCATACGCATGGGATTATTTTTGCTTGAATTTAAAAAATATAACATAATAAATACATAAACATGTGTCATTTTATCAGGTTTATAGTTTATAGCATCAATCACCAGCTAAATTAAAAATGTTGAAAACAACAAGGAAAAAAAACGAATTGTATTTAGTACATTTCTAAACCCTGAGACATTTGAGTTTCAGAAAGTTCAAAGCACGGAATTGTAGCGATATTACAGCTTTCGCTTTCGAAGCGTCTCTACCGCTAGTTTGAGTAAACATGCTGGTTATCCCCTCAATGTTGTCCCCTCATTCCAGTTCCTCCTCAACACACACCGCCCACATCAGGAAAACCGCTGCTGCTCTCTCTTGTTGAACTTAAAAATGTCCTATGTAGACGTATATATGTACGTAGTTGTCAATTATTTTCTCTCCAGCAAGAAATGCTGTGGCCAAGAAACTAAAAGGCGGTGAAGAATATATTCGGCGCACAAAGAATACATAGTACCACACTTAATACATATATATACATTATGTAGTCAAGTTATGCATTGTAATTTTCCAGAACGTAGTCTTTTCATACACACATACATACAATGGATATATGCGTGTATCTGACATAAATACAAAATTTTTCAAAAAAGAATATTCAACGTAATATGTCAATTACCGTTTGTTAATCATTACATAAACTCTTATTTAAGATTTAAATGAGTAGTAGTAGAAAATATAAAATAGTAGAGTAATTCGTCTATTAACTCCTGTGCACATAATATTACGTATAGCCATGGTCTTAGTGGATCCTTCTTAGTTCTTAGACATTGTCTACTGTCTACTATGATTCCGATGTATTGAGAGAATATAGCAAGGAGGAAAACATTCGATGTTATGTGTCACACGCAAGATGTCTACGGGATTTGTACATATTTACAGCCATTATGATTTTTTTTATTTATCTCTCCATGTCCGTCTTCATTCTCCATGTGTAGCATTTTCTCGTGACGTGACTCTGACTTGCTCCATTTATTTTACTTTTATTCTTCTTTTCATCATCAGTTTCGTAAATCATATTATGCACATAATACATACATATGATACAATGACATCAAAATACAATTGCTACCAAATATGCCATTTACAAAGAATACACAATATATGTGAATCCACGTAACATTCAACTTCAAATAATGACAACAACTACCAACCCAAGCACAAGCCTATGATGATGAAACGTCTGTACATGTCATAATACATAATATTGCACATTGAACATGCATAGAAAATAAAAGATCATAGTTATATAAAGATGCATTACACATTATTAGGAGTTTGCGTGCAGTTCAATATATTATTATGACAGTAATATCCGATCAACAAGAACAATGAAATATGTCAGTATTATGCTAATGTATTTGTCTATCGTCAATCTGTCTTTGAAGTACAAAAGTATGTGCACAACGAATATTATATCCTCTCTCTCTCTCTCTCTTTTAGTCCTCCCAAAAGTCTATACTCTTTATACATATGAAGTTGCCCATTGCTATGTTTTCCTAATGTTTTCCCATTTTCCATAATAACAGCACTAAAAAAATATTATGACTCTTGAACAGGCACAAGTTTTTTCTCGTATAAATATATTGTAATTCTAAGACTAAGCGGGTATTGTTGAGAGCATGATGTTTACAACAAAAAGGCCTACTTTGAAAGGTTTCTATAAATACTGAAGTGTACATGCACTTTTACATGTTTTGGTTCAGTCAGGTAAAAATCTGAACAATCTATTACAATTTACAGGACCTTTTTGAAACCTTTTATATACACAGATTATGATTGAATTAGATTTTGGCATGGTAAATGCACCTGTGCGGTTTTGTTAATCACATTAACTTTTTTCCCACACAAAATTAGTTAGTAGCAAGGCCCTTTAGAATATCTCTCATAAGGTCCGTGCATTGGCAATGGCAACCCATTAGATAATACATTGTCCCGTCAGCAAATGCACTGACCTTGATGGGACTTTTCTAAAGGGCCTTGGTTAGTAGTTAGTAGGCTAACCAAAAACAAGTTTTTTTTTAACACAAAATCGAATACACAAAAAATAGAAACCATAGATACCCTTGTCCATTTGTGTGTTATTTGAGTGATTGCAAATATTATTACCAACTATACAAACAGCATTTATTTTTAATTTTTACGACAGTTTTAATTGAACATTGAGCTCATAAAATAATGTTAAATATAGTGCTAACGTTCCATAAGTCATTACTTTTATCTTTAATCTTAAATTCTTAAATTTAATAACACACACATTTATTACAGTCCAGTCATGTTATACAATTTTTGTGCCATAAAATCCAAATAGTTTTATTATTATTGCATATTTATCATTATTTATCACACAAAGACAAATGCAAAATGCAACAAAAAGCATTCGAGTTCCTATAAATATTTGCAGACTCGACTCTGTATTATTATTATTAAAACCTTTTCCCTGTGTCCCACTTTGATCTCTAAAATATTATACATTGTACATCATTTCCAAGTTATAGTTGTGTGATTCATTTCAAAGAAGAGAGTTCTAAACATCATACTGAATGACACTGGTAAGATCTTCATAAGATCATCTTCTGTACATATCTGTTCTATAAAGGTTTTGTTTGTTTGTTTGTTTGTTGTTTTTTTTTTAAAACAAAATTATTTGTTCTTAGTTATTAGTCATAGTAAGTTTATTTAGTTATATTATTAATTGCTTCTTGAAGTATCGGAAAACATGACTTGATTAGTATATTATGTTTGATTGTTTTTACTATATAGGACAAAATAGAATGGCTTTCCATGATGATGCCGTCCGTCATCGGGAAACAAGCAACAGATACCGAGAATGTTGTGAAAAGCCGGAAAAAGGGAATAAGTATGCAGCAGATGAGCTCAAAGTATACATTCGTAAGCAGAAAGAGATTAGAAAACACCGAGAAATTCAGGAATATGAAGCACGACAAGAGGTTCTCGAGGCTAAAAAGCAACGGCTACGAGAACTTGATGTCAAATGTAAACAGGTAAAAAAAAATCCTTGTGTCATAGTGTTTTATCTATATTATTTTTATTTTTATGTTGTTCCAGCACTTACATTTGAGTATACATTTAAACTTTCCTATGCATTTCATATTCTATTGATGTTAATGTATATTCACCTTGCCTTGGTGGTTGGTATCTAGATAATTCAAAGCATATATCAACTTTTTTTATTACCTTTTTCGTTTTTATTCTATCACATATTATAGATTGCCATGAGTAAAAGACTTGAAAAGAAAAATTCAGTTCCTTTATCATGTACACAGTATCAAGGAGGAAGCAGCAGCAATGGTGGTGGTGTTGTTTCAAATATTCCCAGATACTCTTCAAATACAAAAAGTACGGATAAATCATCTGTTAGTTCCTCTAAGCCTAAAGTTAAAAGGAATCAATCAAAATGTACTTCAGGATACACAGAAACGGAAGTTGGGACAGAATTAAAATCATCAAAATCTAATTGTAAATTAGAAAGAGAAGCAGCCAATTTTATATTTAAAGAGTTTGAAAATATTGTACGTAGGGAATGTAGAAATATTCTTAAAAATCGTACATCACCATCATCCGTCTCTTCAGTCAGTAATCATAATAATAATAATAATAATAATAACAATGCAACCGTTAAAGTTAACAGAAATAGCATTAATAGTGAAACCAAAGATAAATGTCAACAACAATTAGAAAAAGAACTTGAACTTGAACAGCAACAATTTTTACAGTCATGTGAAAAATTAAAGTCAAGGACTAGTATTAAAGTTGATAAAGGAGTAGGTACATCTTTTCTTTTGAATGAGCATGAACTTGAAGCGATACATCCTGGAAAATATGACAACAGTTCAGATAGTTGTAGTCAATTATCTGACTATGTGAAACCAATTCATGAATCAAAAGGATTTCATTCATTACTTATGAATAAGAATCATCAAAAACAACAAGAAAAACAAAGGAAATCAAATTTACCATATGTAAATCATCCAGGAAATGAGGAATATGGTATTACAGAGAGTACTAAAAATGCGGCTGCATCCCGTATCCAATCTGCGTATAAGAGCTATAAAATTCGAAGTATCTTGTCAGAAGCAAAACTTCGAGCTTATAAATCCTTTCATGCTAATAATATAAATAGTATTGATATTAATAATCGTAATAATAATACTAACGAACATCATCAGCAGACTAATAATAATAATACTTATAACAACAATAAAAAATATGATCGTTCCCAACTTGAAATTCAATCGAGTGAGTCAGTGGTACATGAACAGAAAAGGAGAAGAATGACATTTTATAAACTACCATCTCCATCCATGCGAGAAGAATCTCAACCTGAAAAACCATATGATATTCAAAATCGATATTCTAAAACACCACTTTCAATTATGAATGGAATTAATTTAGGAAGCTCTAATAATAATAACAACAACCATTGTTATTATAATAGTACAAATGGCATTAGTAACAATAAACCATGTCCAATTAAACCAAATCCAGAAGATATTCCTGGATATATTCCTCCACCAGCTGGTTTTTCTGCATTGACTCCGAGAGCTCCTATATTATCTCCAAGAATTGTTCCACTTTTACGTCTAAAACCAATAGATGAACCATTTCCAAAACAAGTTCTTGATAATAATTCATTTCATAATCTTGAAAATCAAAATATTTCACCAGCTGTTAGTCCATTAAAATTAATAAATAGTATATCTAAATTTCAATTTCCATATTCATTACAAGCAGCATCTTCAAAGGATTTATTACCATCAACATCTTCAGTTAAAGTAATAAATGATAATGTTTTGAATAAAACATCCATTACATCAACAAATGAAATTGAATACAAAAATCAACAGCAATCATTAATATCATCTCGACAACAACAACAGGAATATAGTACGATTAATAAAAAATCAAGTCGAATACCTACATCTACAGGAACTTACTGTAATGGAGAAATTTCTTCATCAAAAAAACAACATCAAAAATTGTCTACTACTACATATATGGACTTACCCGATCCAGCTTTTTCAACCGTTTTACAAGAAAAAGTACGATTATTCAAAGCTGATTCAAATAAACATGGAAACAATGTTAATACTCATATAAATACCTCTAGAAAAGCTGAAGCATTCACAACACCAACTACTACTACTATGGGTAGTAATGATAGTAATCAAATAACACCAACAAAACATCATCATGATAATAAAATGGTGACTACTGCTACTACCACCACTAATACTACAGGAAGTAAAAGTAAGTCACCAACTCGTAGAACACAAATGAATGCTGTATCAAAAGCTACAGAACAAATTAAGAAAAAGATTGTTGAAGCTAAACAAATACTAGAAGATTATAAACAAGAATTATTGAAAAGTAATTCCATATCTAGTATTACACAAACTCGTACAGGTGGTGTAGGTGATGATCCAACTTATGAATCTGATTTTGATACTGAAATTCATTCTCAATCACAATCTTTATCTCAAATACAAAATAGTTTATTTGGACATGATAGTGAAATTTTATCTAGTGTAGCTCTGGATAATAATAATATACTGATTCCTAACGAATCAATAAAAAAGAAGACAAGGAAAAATGATGAAGTGATATCATCAGCCTCATCATCATCGGTATCGTCATTGTATCAAAATCAAAATTCTAGCAAAAAATCAATAAAAGATAAAAAGTCATCATCATCATATCTAACAAATAATATTCTGAATATTGAAAAGGAAGAAAAATTTGTGGGTTCTCAAAGTGAAAGTTCAGAATATGAGGAAATGCAACATGTATCTACTAGTCAACAAGAACAGTTAAAAATTCGTCATAAACAACAACATCATCATCATGCTCATAACCATCAACAAACCAATGATGTTTCATCAAAGAAATCTTTACACTCCACAAAACGAACACCTCTAAGCTTGGAAAAGAAGGAAAGAAATAAGAGTTCTAGTGTTAATAACAGTAATATTAAAATTGAAAGAGATAAACAACAACAACAACAACAACAAAGATATACTTTATCTGAAACTAGTTCAAATACAAATCTGGATACTATAACAAACTCTTCATCACTAAAATCACATGATCGCTCATCCAAAAAACAATCCTCAGATCATGAAGCAGAAATAAGTAGAAAATCACACAAGATTGATAAAAAGGAAGATATAGAAAGGAAACAAATTAATAGAGAGGTGAAAGCAATCATTACACAAAGGTTTTCAGATAATTCAGAAATTCAAAGTATACATGAGAGTCATCATAGCAGTACTGATAAAAGTAAATCTCAACATCAACATTCAATTTCTAAAAATGCAATTGTCAGTATAACCTCAGGACAACAACAACAATTTGGATCCATTTCAAGTGCATCATCTAATTTACCAACAGAGGATTTGGTTTATGAGTCTGATTTTGATACTGATTTAAAATCTCTCAGTGCTTGTCAAGGTGCACAAAATAGTACCAATAATAATAATAATAATGTTAATAATAGTCATCAAAATAGTCAGATTTTATCTAGTATTGTTGTGGATTTTGTACTCAGTGAAGTACAAGATTCAAGTATTGCTGATACTATTTCTTCTAACAATACAGCAGGAAAAGATTTGACTGGAAAATTAAAGTCTGTGTCAAAAATTGATGAAAGTTTACCAACATCTAAAATTAATGATAATAAAAAATCCACTACCGATCAAAGTTTACAAGTCCACCCTGAAGAATTAATCATTGAAGAGCAAGATGATGATGAACTTTCAAGTTTTTCAAAGAAACAACAACAACAACAGCAAACATCAAAAAAAGAAAGTCAATTGCTTTTGGATAAAGACAAGAAAAACAAAATGATTAAAGAAACCGAAGAAATTGAAGAAGATACAACAAATGTATCATTTTCACTTGCTTCAAATATACCTGAAGATATTCCATACGATTTGGATTTTGATACAGAAATAGATGAAAGTCAAACACAAACTTCACCTCCATTATTATTATCATCAAGAAAAGATTCAGAATCCAAAGAAAGAAAGAGAGAGGAAAAACAAGGTGAAAGTAATAATAGCAATAATAATAAAGATAATAATAATGACATTTCTAGTATCGCACTGGATTTAATTCAAAGTGAAACTGAAGAAGAAAATAGACAAATTGTATCATCATCAGTCATAGAAGATGAAGATTCAAGACAATTTGATAAAAGTAACCAGCAGAAAGATGACTCAACTGCTTCTGTTTCTATTCAAAGCAGCCTTAAAAATAGTGAAATAGATTTAGAGATTGAAAAGAAATTAGAATGGGCAGAATCTTTAATGCAAGGATCAAAATCTATTTCTTCAAAGTCCAAAGGGAAAGTTACTACTTCTACAAGTACTTCCTCTTCTTCGACTACTAGTACTATTACAACTTCTACTAAAGGAAAAGTTAGACAAAAGTTAATTGAAGATGAAAAAGAAAAAAATATTTCTGGTAAAATTACTGAACAAGTGAGTTCTATTTCATGTGCTTCCAATGTTCTCACAGATGATGCTATTATTCAAACCAGTATTAGTCAGGATAATATTATTATTAAAATTAAAGATAAATCTAAAGAACTGCTACAAAAAGACAAGTCCAAAAGAGACAATGACGAAGAAGATGATGAAGAATCAACTCAAATAGATAACAATGTTGAACAAAAATCAGAATCATGTCAAACACCTCAATATTCTGAACAATTTGAATCTAAAATTGAATCATCATCACTATCAAAAATTATATCCGAATACAAAGAACAAACATCTGAAGGATCATCACAAATATCTGGAACGGAGAAAAAATCTGTCTCCTCTCAATCGTCAATAATATCTAACAAAGGAAATGAAACAAAGAAAAATGAAACAGTTGAAAGTCCAATTAAAGTAGTAGTAGTATTACCCCAACAAGTTGATGAAAGCGAATTGTCTAGTAATCAAAAGAATGATGATAATTCAAAATTAATCAAATCAGAAATGTCACAAACACTGGAAGTTTCTGAAAAAAGTATTGTAGCTGAACTATCAGATGATGATGCGAAGAATAATGATGAAAAAGAAGAAGAAAAATTTACTTCCAAAACATCAAAATGTGACAAGTCTATTGAAACTACAATATCTGAAACAGTCAAGGTAATTGAAGACCAAAGAACAAATAGTAATAAAATAGCTGTTCTCGCTTCCTCCATTCAAAATACAGAAACAATTGAAACTCAAACAATAAATACAAACGCCATTGAAGTAAGTTTAGGTAGTGAGTTACTTACAGCCCGTAACAAAACAACTATAAATATAAATTCTGCAGTAATACAAAAAGATGATACTCAAAGTGATTCAAAGATAATAACAAAAGGAAAAATAATGGAAAGAGAAGAAAATACTGTAGCGTCAAAAGAAACGTGTATTGATAATAATGAAGAAACAGAAGTATTAATAGTAGAAGAAGAAGAAGAAGAAGACGAACAAGAAGAAATGCAAGACGAAGAATATACTTCAGCTTCATACGTGAATTTTCATGTGGAAGATGTAGTTTATGAATCTGACTTTGATACTGATGTTCAGTCTGAAAAATCCAAGTCACTGCAAATATCAACAACTGAAACAGAAATTAAAAAGTCAATTACTACCGTCTTAATTCCAACCGCACAAGAACAAGTTGGAGTAAATGAAGAAAATGAAAACAAAGGTGGAAAAATTGAAAGTGGGAATACTCTTTCTGTTGTATTACTCGAGAAAACTGGAGAAGGTGACTACATGAGAATGAAAATACTTGAAGAAAGTGTAGATCATGATAAAGTGAATGATGATGACCACAAGGATATTATAGAACCAAATTTAAAATTCCTTATAGAAGATAAAGGTAAATTGGAGGAGGTGGTAGGAAGAATAGTTAATAGAATGATTAAAGAAGTTACTGAATCTAGAAATGAAACTATAAAAGAAACTCCTATTCAATCATCTATAGGAATCATTTTGCGAGAAACATTACCATTCAAAATACAATCTGAAGAAAATGGTAAAGAGCAACTTGACA
This sequence comes from Sminthurinus aureus, assembly GCA_034698265.1. NCBI lineage: Eukaryota > Metazoa > Arthropoda > Collembola > Symphypleona > Katiannidae > Sminthurinus > Sminthurinus aureus. The sequence continues at coordinate 76,024 of JAQGBH010000089.1, forward strand.
ACAGAAAACAAGAGGAGGAGGATGATGATGATGGAGAGGAAAGAGAAATTGATGTAGAAGAAGAATGGTTTGAAGATGATCTTGGTGGGATTACTTCAGATCCAGCCGAAGAAGAGTCTTTGAAAAGAGAAGCTGCTGAAATTGTGGCTGAACAAATAAGAATAGAAAATGAGGTATATAATATAACATTATGAACAGTTTTTTTTTATATTCCATTATTTAATTCACTTTATAGAAAAGTTTGCCGTTTGATGAAAAAAGTGTAGTTTGTTTCTATAATAGTTAATAATGTATAATATGTTTTTCATCTTACAGATTCGACAATTAGAAGCATTGCAAGCTAAAGTTCCTCAGACATTATTACAATTACAAGATGTACCAGAAAAACCACCACCACCTCCCTATTCATCCTATTCTATGAAATCCTTTTCCATTTCGTGTACACAAAAGCAGCTGCAAGAATTGATAGTTACTCAAGTAGATAACATATGGAAAACATGGTGTGAGACTGGGAAATTCCTTAAATATGAAATGGAACTCCCTGATGATAATGAAAAATTAATAACCAGTAGTGATAGTAGTAATACAGCCCAAAATTATCATCATTTACAAAAAATTGATGGTGATAACAAAGAAACGAGTGGAGACACACCATTAAATCAAAATTCCAATTTAAATCAAATTTGTGATATAAAAGATGTTTCCGTCCTATCGACTCGTGCCTTTAATCATCTTTTATTTGATTTGATTCAAGATACAATAAAAGAAACACTTCAAATAGATGATTTAGACTCCCCAGTAGCAAAAGAATATGTCGATAGAATTCGTCCGGGGAGTTTAGCATTAGCCGCTCAAAAAATGAGAATACCCAAAAAAAGAGAGGAATTAATTGAAACCGTCCTTATTAAAACTAAAAATCTTTTACCTTGTACTATTTTGGAAAATTCAGTTCGACAAAGGTTAACCAAATGGACTTCTCGACCTAGAGATTTAGTAGATGAAATATTAGCAGAAGAATTAATTCAGGAAGATCGAGAATGGACTGAAAATTGGCCAGAAGAAATTATTGTTCTTGATAAATGGACAGAGGTGAGTTTCATTATTATTATTATTAATGTGTAGTTTTTTTTTATATTTTATTTTATACTAAAAAACGTTTATGTAAAAACAATACTGATTAATGTACTAAATTTTTTTTCTATTTTTCTCTTTTTTTAGAAATATTCTCACCGGGCCGTACTTGAAGTTCTTGAAGCGTTCAGAACTGTCTATTCGTAAGGAATATATATTATAACACATATTTAAATGCATAATAATAACTATATTATATAATTGTTATAATAATTACTGTAATTTATGAAAATATATTATATAAACTATAAACTGACAAGTCCAAATATATTTTGTATAAATTTAACACAAAAAAATCGAATGGTATTAAATGTCTATATAGACAAATTAATACTTATTTAGTAGTATTACCGATCCTCTCTACTTATGACTCTCATTATTTATTATTATTATTATTATTGTTATGAACTTTATGTAAGCTTAATTGTGTTCTTATACTGAAGAAAAAGAACAACAATAACAGTAAAATGAGTACTTATCAAATATGCCATGACACTATTAACTAAGCAATAACTAAATGAGTATATATATCACGTATGTATATAATATGTACATATTGTACGTGCAACCTTCACTCTTTTTTCTTTACAGATTACATAATATATCTATTGTTCTCCTGTATATTATGTGTATTACACACGTGCCTATTTTCATTATTTATTGATCTTTTTATATCATTACATGTATATATATATTTTATGTTCATTATGACTCGGCTGAATACGTTAATATTTTTCTTTGCCACAGCCTCGGTGTGTTGCTCTTTCAAAATTTTATGATACTTTATAAAAGTGTCACTTAAGTGAACAATGAATATGCAAAGTAATTTACTTTCATGAAAACGATTTATATCAGGAAAACATAAAATTGAGAAATAAAAATAAACCGTAAACTATACATCATAATATTATATAATTTTACTTGATTATTTATTATCGCGGATTTTTATTTTTCATTGACACTAGAATATAGAATCTATATATGTACTATATATAATATATAAAATTATTATAAACAACAATGATAAATTAAAATATTACACACTATATGTAGAACCTACAACTTACAATGGAAGTACGAGGGGTGCTCCGCGACTTTCGACATGAGACCTATACTATCCGACTCAGTTTTTTATGCTGATTACGAATATGAAGGTCATTTTCCCGAATGCGCGGGTAT
>JAQGBH010000090.1:0-78098 GCA_034698265.1 Sminthurinus aureus
CCCATTTACCTAATGTTAAATTTTAAAACCAGTGTCGGTACTGCGTACCGAAGCGTACCGACTCAGTTTCACCACTGAATATAGTACTAACTTTCCAAGGGACCTCTTCATTTTTTCATGAAGTGTAAAATATTATTTACAACTTTCAACTACTAGTTACTCATAATATCATTAATCATAAAAATGAAGTCACACCTGAACATGTTATATATACATTAAGAAAATTACGCTCATACACGAATACAAAAGGAACCAATGCTATAAGGCTGAGGCAAAAACATGAATGAATGAACCAAATGACTCGAGACTTGAGACTCAATAGATTGTGGTTGTCATTGAAAGTGAAAGGATGCTTCTGTCCGAAAACAATTAATTACCATCATGTACTTACTTTGTTTCTGATGTATGCCGCTCACTGGAACTTGGTGAGATATGAGGTGTTTCCTTGTCATATTCATCCTGGAGAACACAATGACATGCCGACTCTATCGTCTCTCGTTCCTCGTTTGAAGTTTTAGAATTTCTTTACATCATAATATTCATAATTCATAATGTATACGGTACCTACATAAGATACACGAAAATCTGAACCAAAAAATGGAGTTGTGTATCATGTCCAAAATATCTCCTATTTCTATTTCTATTAATCATTACACTTCCGAAATAAATAAATACGATGTACACCGTTTCACAATTGAAGGTTTTACGGGGTACAAGAATAGTTTATGCATAAAAGATAAAAGTGTGTTGATTACATGCGAGAGTAAAAATGAAAGTACTCCACAGCCTTTCTGGTTTTCAATTCATAAAATCTTTTGTATTCAATAGTAATTAATGAATTTTATATTTTATACCTGGAGTTTCATTCTGTTTTATGTCGACAAAACCATGACCCGACGTTAAATGTCAAATATGTAAAATGTGTAAAATTTCAGGTAAAAAGGGGCAATGTGATACTTGAATGAAATTCAAAAAAGGGGGGGATTTCCTGCGAAAAAGTGTTTTTGTTGGAATTTTGGAATTTTGTCGTCGTTTTAGTTTTTAGTTATCTTTTTAGTTTGATAATTACTTAATTGTGAACGTTGATTATTCTTAGAGCGTAAAAGGATAGTGTGTAAATTGCAAATATGCCTGAAACTACTCAAAAACCCTATCATCTTAACTTGCCATGGTATGAAAGTCTTTTTTTTTTATTCTCGATGTATTTGTCTTTTGTCGGCATATTACATAATATTATATATTATTGAAAATACAGTTGAAATTTTAATTTTTTTTAATCATTTCAGGGTTGAAAAATACCGTCCACAAAAATTAGAAGAATTAATATCCCATGATGAAATTATCAAAACAAGTAAGTCCTTTCATTTTGTGATAATAAAATTATTTATTGTAAAAATGTATTCATGCATATAGACATGCACCATCCATGAACAATGAACAATCAATATATTATTATATTATAATATTTTTGTCAGAAACAACATTACATTATAGTATTGACGGTAATACATGTGTCTTTTTGTTCTTTGAAAAATTTATAGTTAAACGGTTTATTGAAAAGGGGAAATTACCTCATCTTCTTTTCTATGGCCCACCTGGAACGGGTAAAACAAGTACAATTTTAGCATGTGCTAAACAATTGTACTCTCCACAGGAATTTACATCAATGGTTCTAGAACTGAATGCTTCTGATGATCGTGGTATTGGTATTGTTCGTGGTCAAATTCTTAATTTTGCATCAACTAAAGTACTCTTCAAATCAAAGTACAAGTTGATTATCTTGGATGAAGCGGATGCTATGACACAAGATGCACAGAATGCATTACGTCGAGGTAAAATATTATGAGTTTGATGCATAATTTATTTTAAAAATACAAAAATACAAATAAATTATTAATTATTACACCATATGAAAAGAATGAAAAAACTTGCTAAAATATAAAATATCTAAGCATTTTCTTTTGTTTTCTGTAGTGATTGAAAAATATACAGAGAATGTGAGATTTTGTATCATTGCAAATTATCTGGGCAAAATCACTCCAGCTATTCAAAGTCGTTGTACACGATTTCGTTTTGCTCCATTAAATCCTACACAAATTGTTCCAAGATTAAATCATGTGATTGAACAAGAAGGGTAAGTTATTGTTTTTGTGTGAATACAAAAAGTTTCCTTTTTTATATTGTGTATATTTGATATTCTAAAAGTCTTTGAATTTTCATAAATAAAAATAAATGATTTAAAACGACTAGTAATATAATATATTCTTTAAAATATTTTCTTTTGTTCAAAACAGGTTGAAACTAACAGAAGAAGCAAAAAAGGCTCTCATTAAACTTGGAGAAGGAGATATGCGAAAAGTGTTAAACATTCTTCAAAGTACAGCTTTAGCTTTCAGTATTAACACAAAAGGTAGAAATGATGATGTTGCTCTTACAGAAGAGCATATTTACACTTGTACTGGAGCACCACATCCTTCTGATATTGAACAAATTGTGAATTGGATGTTGACTGATGATATTACTACAGCTTTCAATGAAATCTACGAACTGAAACAATTAAAAGGATTGGCTCTATCTGACATCATTACAGAAGTTCATAGATACATGGAACGTATAGATTTTCCTACTCAGGTTAGAATTCAATTACTTAAAGACTTGGCTACTGTTGAATACCGTTTGTCTATTGGAACAAGTGAAAAACTTCAATTAGGTTACTTGATTTCTGCTTTTTACAATGCTCGTAATCTTGTTAAAAGCGCATAATATAATCGTAAATACAAGTAAGATGTATAATATGCAGTATACTATTTTTCATTGTTTTCTTTCTATAATAATTTTTTCCAATTATAATAGTTATTTTTTCTTTTAATTTGTTCTACACCTGAGACCTATTTTGATAAAATGATACTTTGACTTCGTATACATTCTTATCATATCAATACCTAATACATAATAATAATAATTTGAAGGATTATTATAACTTGAACTCGTGATAATTTTTTTCTACAATATTCATGTTATTAAGCGCCTATAGTTATTTATAATTTCTAATAATAATTGATTGAATATGAAACAATTTTTACAATAATTATTAAGAATAAAAAGAGAACTAGTATAAAATTATAAATTATATATCACGAACTTTTGATTTTTGATTTATTTATTGAATCGGGGATTACAACATCATAGCTTGAAAAACATTTTATCATTTTTGTACAAAATAGTGTAAATGCAATGTAATTAAAAAAGTACTTTTTGTCACATGAGAAAATTAAGTAGGTATTTTTAAATCTACAAAAATACATAATACATATATATATATATAAAACGTATACCGTATACCTATTATAACTTTCTCCGGCGTAATATCACGTACAATGCAAAAAATAGAAGAGAACCTGGAAAGAGAGAAAAGTTCATAAAAAGGATTATTATTTGTGAATCATTTAAAAAAAAGGATTATGAAAAAACTGTAGCATGTAGATTTATACAATATAGAATATAGAATGCAGTACATTATTATTATGTATTTTAGTAGTAAGGACATTAAAAATTAATTTACTTGTGAATAACGACCCCGAATATAAAATAGTTATAGAAGTTCTATAAGAAGTTACAGATGATATAGGACTAACTAATACTGGTACATTTCCACCCACATTATTGATGATGAATAATGCAATGGCAAGTGCTGTAGAACGGAACGAGAGTGGAACTAACTCCATTAGAATCACAAACATGACAGCAAACCACATTTCAGCTATAGATGTCATTTAAAAAACAAAGAAAGAAAATCTTCATCTAAAACAATTCAATTGTATAAGAGTGAAGGCCATTTAAATTCGTACAATGTAGGCATGTGTATGTATATTCCTTTGTATAATTATTACCAAAAAGATATCCAACAAGTAAGGAAAAAAATGCATATGGAGGACTCAAGTACAATAATCCAATACTGAATGGAGTAGAAATGAGTTGACTTGTAGCTAAAACTAGTGCTCTTGCTGCAATACCAAAATTTTTTACAAGTCGATCCGATACAAAACCACCTAGAGCAGCTCCCAAACTCCCACCCCCAATCGAAATACCCATGAGCCACCATCCTGCATCTGTGTAATCTGGATAATATTTTTGAAAGTACAGTGCCGAGTTATATCCCCAACATAAACCAGCTGAAAGGGTAAAAAATTCAAAAGAATCTGAATTAGTTTCCATTTTTAATTCCAAGTATATTTATTATTGTGCGTGTAAAGTGTGTAAATGGATTAGAAAAAATATTATTATACCTGAATGTCGTATACATGCAGCAAGTCCGAGCAATAGAATGAGAGGATGTGTCAATGCTTTCCAAATTGATGTTCTCTTTTCCACATCTAAAGCTTGTGAGTTCCTCATATCCAAAGTTTGTTTCTCGTCCTCATTGGCAGTAGTTTGCAATTCGTCTTTTGCAAAGTTTGGATTATTTTCCCCTTCAACTTGAGATTTTGACTGAATATTTAATTTGGGAGGATCTTTTACTGTAAAGAAAAGGGCTAATGCTGCAATGATTCCCGGAATTCCGCTTACCAAGAATGAAGCACGCCACCCCTAAAATTACCATCATTTGTTGAGTTGTAAATCATCAACCAGTGTTAATTTAAATATAGTATTATAGTTTATGCTTCATACTTCGTATTTTTTTTACACATGCATCTACTAAAAAACATACCTGGTCAAAACCTAGTGGTACATATGTACCAATGGCATAGGACAAACCATAACCAATATAAATTCCCCAATTAAATAAACTCATGGCAAAAGCTCTTTGTCTACTAGGGAATCTATCGGAGATCATTCCGGCTGCTAATGGACTGCACCCAGATTCACTAAGTAACCACAAAATGCGTTTCAAAATACAATCATACTCCGCATCAAATTATTCATTGTCATTTTGATTTGTTTTTCAATAATATATTTAACAGGAAATATTACCCTGCTGCAAGCATCATTCTGGATAAGACTAAATGCCAATATTTTGTGGCAAAAGACGCTCCAATTATGGCTGAACTAAACAATAATGCCGCGGCTGATAATAACCAAACACGATTTAATCTGTCTGCCATCAGTCCCCAACAAATTCCCGTCAATGTAAATACGAAAATAAAGGATGGTCCGGCTAATAACTGATATTCTAGCCCAAGACCACTGTAGTCCCATTTACAAACTGAAGTGTCTCCTACAGTCAAATTTCGGCACCTAAATAAATAAAATAAAAATATGACTTCAATTCAAAATTCAAGCATAGTTAATTTTATGGAATTTTCATTCCAGTCCGAAGATAGATTATGTTGTTTACATAGTTTTCATTTTTCATTACTCATCAACAGTTTTTCCATCTTCGCAAAATTTGAATTCGACACTGGTTAAATTATTCTCAGGTTCAGGAATAGGAAAACAAGCAGAATCGCCATAATGAATTTCTCTAGCCATTTCTCGGCTAACAACTCCAATTAAAAAATGTCCAAGTTCTCCAACCATGTAAACAGATGCAAGAACGAAAAGCATCCATGCTGCTTCCTTTGAAACAGCCATCCTGAAAAATACAACAGTACAAATGTCAAAAATCAAAAATGGTTAAGCATTTTAGTATTCTTCAGATAGTTTGTATGATTATTCACCTGAAATTATTACCTGAAAAAGTGAGATAGCAATAGAAATGAGACAAGAAACTGTGAGGTTATAAGTTTTATAGTAAATTATGATTATAGTCAGAAGGCTACATATTTTCTTGGTTGTCTTAAGTATCAAGTTAAAAATGATATACACTTTTGCCGTTCGCTTCCTACTTAATATTCACACTAGAATCCCTGTCAGTTATCTGTCAATACTGTATTCTGCATTTGATATTAGGTATTAGGTATTAGGTATAATTCATTCACTCCTCATTTTCTACTTTTCAGTCTCATGTTAGGCACATTTGAGATGGAATTACATATTTAGACATAATGTAATGAAAAAACTATCAATTTACACGATTCCTCACCTATAATGCTTATAGTGTGTACAATTTTTGTACAAATAACAAATACACTCACATCTTTCACATGTCGTACAAGCCCCAATATTACTTTATGTATGAGTTGGAATAGAGTCTATTTTGCTGCGTGTAGGAAAGAATTAAACAACTGTCATTTTGAGATATCCATATCACATTTCATGCTTGCATATTAGATGTTGAAAAAAACATGATACAGAAAAACATTGGAGGTTCATTCGAAGTATTCTACATTCTACACAACTTATGCATTATTTATGTAGTACTAGTAAACCTGACGTGATGCCCGATCCAAAAATGGGTGTAAATAAATACATAAGTAAAAACCATGTGCGTTTTGGACTTTGTACTTTCTCTCTGATGATCTATTTAAATTGTCAACGTATCTATGCTCATCTCTTATGATATAGTATTAGTTTACAGTCTACATAGATAATTACTAATTACATTACGTATCATCCTGTAATTAAAAAAGACAACTACTCCATCATGCCTCTGTAAAGTATAATGTTTTCTCTGTGAGTAATATCTTCAAATACACAGACACTGAATTATGCATATTATTTTGCCAACATTAACTTCGATTGCGTTTCATTTGCTTAACTTGCTAATAATTGACCTAAATTTTCAGACTCAGGACTACACTATTTTTCTTTATTTATGATATGCAATATGCATTATATGCACAAACTCTCTGTTATCATCTTCAGCTTGTGCCTCATTATTCGTTAAAAGTGTATGCAAATATATTTAGCATGTGCGATTTGACTTGTTTAAAATTTGGTCCTGCAAAGTCCACGTTACAAAAAATCAATATAACACCGGGAAATGAAAGCCGCTTTTGTCACACATTTTGTATAATAGATAATGTGTGTTTGGTTTCGGGTATCTACTATCTACACGACACACAGTACAGTACATTATGCAGATTACAAATTACAAAATCCACGCACATAAAACATGTAGTATTTAGTATTTATTTATTTATGTTCAAAGGGTTTTCTGGAAATGAATGACAAGTTATAGACATACATAATACATAATGCATAATGCGCGTGCAATGAAACCCGAAGAAAGGACTGCAAATACAAGGACTAAAACCAACTAGAACTGAAACTTTTAAAATTAGTATTAAGGTATGCAAAGTTACCTGGAATTTTATTTATCAGGTTTTGAAGGTAGTAAATGCTGGGAATTGAAACAGGATACAGGGATTCACTAAATTAAGATGATCATTTTTATGGTTTAGTACGTGTAAACTTTCACTTTTTGAGGAAGAACGATGCACTTGATCTTAAATTAAATCGATAATTTTAACGTTTCAATTTTCAATTTATTGATTTTTATTTAGAAGTGATAGACGATACACTTTTGTTAAAACTGGTAGTTCATTGCACAATGTGTAATGAACCCTAAATAAAACTACACAATACAATACACATTCACTTTTAATCTGATTGTGAAAAGGTATATCAGTGTGATTCGATAAATTATATGAATACAGAATACAGTGACTTATCAATTTGACATGAATTACAGTCTTCAAATTTGAATGTAGAATGTAGTCTGGATATGTGCAACTGGCAACTATATAGCTGTTAATGTATTAGCTAAAGATATTTATAGCATGTGGTATATGTGGTAGATTTGCAAAATGTAAAATGAGACTGCCTGACTAGTGACTGATGTACGAAAAGTCGCAGACAACTCTGAGCAAAGAATGGCATGTCTCACCTCTGCAATATTATACTCTAAACTCCCAACTTTTATGAAGCTCTCATTTACTTGCTTCTATATTATATGCTAAATCTATATACAATCTGCCATACACAGTACACAAGCACATGATACTTCAAGTGAAGAGTGTAGGTAATCAACAAAATATAAAACATACACAATTCATTTTTGCTCTACTATAATATTACATATATATATATAATGAATACAGTTCACTTCATTCATGCACGCTTACATTCACTGATCGATTGAAAAATGACTAAATAAAAGTAGGTACGTATCGTGAATCGTGAAAAGAGTTCGGATTCCTGCAGATATTTTTATACTTCGATTTCCATACACAATGGCAATTCATACAAAAATTCTTCTTCTAGCCTATATCGTTTTTGTTGATGACTGACAGGTCAATATAATGTCTAAACACTGGAGTAAAAAGTCAGCAGTATTTTATGATTCTTGCTGTCATATGCTGCTTTTTTACCACTGACTCTGAGGAAACACAGTTATGTACACATGTATTAGCAATTAGTAAAGTAAATATTGGCATGCTGCTTTATCTTAATCTGAGTAAAATGATTATTGTAATTTATGAATTATAAAAATGACATGCTCGTTGAAAGACCAGACTTGAATTTCAGGCCAGCAGTGTCAAAGTTTGGATGTGGTGGAAAAATATATGAAAATGTAATGTAATTTAAATGCAGTTACTAGTTAATATGAACTGGGATATTAAGAAATTTGGTCTTTGATTACTTTTAACAATGATGCGTAGAATCATATTATGTTTTACACTATTTTTACTTTACATAAAAAAAAATCCATTATACAAATGTCGGCGTATTATGATAAAAATGTCTCACCGTTTATCCTTGTACAATAACGGAGTAGAAGCCAACATCTGAAATCTAAATTCTGAATTTTTTTTTAATGTGTAATCGTAATTTTGTAGCAGTCGTTATGTAAGTATTAAGTTGACAACCGTGATATTTTAGCACAAATAGTCAAATTAACAAACACACAATTAAAGATTACACACTCATCTTATGAAGGTATGTACATTTACGTAATCGTTGTAGGTTTTAAATAATGTAGAAAAACTTGTTCTTGGTTTATGTAAATTGGTTTTAATTTATTGTTTTTATTTGTTTATGGATTTTTACTTGCAGATAATTTTTAAGATTTCACCTTTAAACTAAATTATGGGGCGATATTCTCTTGTTGAGGTTTTTGGAGAACAAAAGGTATAATAATTAAAATACTTGACAATAATTAACATTTTCATTTTTTTGTATTTTCAATGTGGATGTTTTATGTTTTGTTGATTGTACACAATTTATGCACAAAATATATTTAAACTGACTGTTTACCACTGAATCTTGTTGATTTTTTTCAGGATTATAAATGTGGATATTGTAAATCCTCGGACACCAATAATTCATATGGTAAAAAACCGAGTTTTGACCAAGTCGAGTGTAGTCTTTATAAATAATAATTGTTATTGGAAATTATAAAAATATGAGCAAATGAAATAATTTTTTTGTTCTGTTCTGTTTGTGTACAGGCATGTGGGCTCATTTCCTTACTTGTTTAGATTATGAAAATTTGTTAAATCGAGGATGGAGAAGATCTGGAAAATATTTATACAAGCCTACAATGAATTTGACCTGTTGTCCTGCTTATACTATAAAATGTCATGCGTAAGTTTGTTCCCATTTGATTTGTTTTAATTTTGCTCACCTACTATTGTAATTTTTGAGTATATATTATGAATAGTATTTGAATGTGAATTATTTGCTTTTATTATGATTGTGATGCACTGTTTATTTATTATTTCTTATGTTGTTTACTCTATAGATTGGAATTCAAGTTAAGTAAATCCCAAAAGAAAATTTTAAAGAGAGTTAATCATTATTTAGTGGGTGATAAAAAAGAGCAAGATGAAGAAGAACAAGGAAAGTCTTCAAAGTCTACGACGTTAGCTCAACCAAATTTATCTGAGTCACAAAGTGGTAGTGGTGAGAATGTTACATCTTCCATCCCTGCAAATTTTCAATCACCTCAAGATATTAATCCTCAGGATGTGACAATGTCCAATGTTAGTGAAGGAGCTGTACATAGTGAGGAAGGACATATGGAAACTGATGGAAATATTAATGTAAAAATGGCCAAAAGTAGTAAGACTAGTCTTTCAAAGTCTGAACAAAGTGCTATATTACCTGATGTCAGCTCTCAATCTCAAGTGAAAATTACAACCACTTCAACGACTGAAAATCTTAACCAAGAAAAATTACCAGATGCTAGTGAACATAATATAGGGCAAGGGAGATGCAGGAAAAAGAAAGAAATTCGCTTAGAGAGGAAGAAACAAAAACTGATTAGTAAAGGAATTGATCCATCAACTGTGAGCTTGAAGAAACAACCATCACTTGAAAATCTACCAAAAGATTTAGAAGACTTACTTGTTGAAAATACAGAGTCAAAAAGGAAACTTGTTGTAAAAACCATTTCTGTTACTGCACCAGAATTTGAATCTACTTTTGAACAAGAATTTCAATTGTGAGCATATTTTTTAAAATGACTAAAAAATAGAATAAGCATTCTAAAAATATTCAATTAAAAAATGAAAATGAGTTGTAAAGTATTTCTAATAATATTCTAATATTTTACATTGTTTTTCTTGATTTATTTAGATATAAAAGTTACCAAATGCACGTACATAATGATGAGGAAAAGGATTGTACTCGGAAACAATTCAAACGATTTCTTTGTGACTCTCCACTTATTCAAGCAGAAGCAGAAAATCGGATGCAATTAGGAACTTTTCATCAGCAGTATTATGTTGACGGAGAATTAATTGCTGTTGGTGTTATTGATATTTTGCCATCATGTGTATCATGTAAGTATTAATTTTAAATTTTAGTATTAACTAAATTTTATGCTATATATTCATATAACAAATAACAAATACATATTGCATAACTACTAAGCTAGTACATTTTTCAAAAGCAAATCAACTAATCACATATACATGTGTTTTTTGGAATTTCAGCTGTTTACTTTTTCTATTCTCCAAGTCATATGTTTTTATCACTCGGTAATTATGGAGCGCTTAGAGAAATCGGAGCTGTTCGAGAATGGCATAATCGTTGCTCATCAATTAAATATTACTACATGGGTTTCTACATTCATAGTTGTCGTAAGTTTCTCTCTCTCTCTTCATTTTATTATGACAATTACAAAAAAACAAAAAAGACACATGTTTATCAAATGTCATAATATAAAATACTTGTGTATTTGATTTTTTAATATTCTTTCTATGTAAGTTGTAATGAGTGTTTTATTTAATATTACAGCTAAGATGAGATACAAAGGAAATTACAACCCGTCATATCTGTTATGTCCAGAAGATTATACGTGGCATCTTTTGGACGATACAGTTCGGAATAAGCTTAACGTAACAAAGTATTGTCGTTTAAATGAAGATTCTACTAATAAACTTGAAAATGTGAATTATAAACTTGTAAGTGATAAAATGATGAATGGTTATTAATTATTACACGTATTTTAAAAATACATTAGAATTACTAAAAAAAGCAGCAATGAAACATTAATGATAATATGTACTAAGTAATAAGTATTGACCTGTTTTATTTTTTTACATAGATGGCTGTTCTTTACGAGGGTCAAAAAATATCTTTCATGATGTATCAGGTGCTTAATAAGAGAGCAGTGAGGTTAGAACCAGAAGTCCAGAAATTTGCAAATTTCCTCGGTCCTGAATGTGTTCGATCCATTGTCGTGTTCCTTGACTCATTGAAAATTACAGAGGATGAAGAAGCCGAATTTTCAGAGTCTGACTGAGATAACTAACTAAAACTGAATAAGTCTCAGTAACAATTCGGAATTGTGATAGGCTGTAGGCTGAACAACGATATAAAATATAAAATATAAAATATAAAAATATGTAACTTTATTACAATAATTATCACCGTTCGTTCGAGATTAGTCGACACTTTAACAGCCTGCCCGGTAAGAAATTAAAACATTCTATTCATCGTAGCCTTAATTTTAAAAGTAAACATCGTTGATAACGATTCGTTATGTAACAGAAAAAAACATGTATTGAGTATTGATAATTGAAACAGTATCAACATTTATTCTAGTATGTTGAAAATCATAAAGTATTATAACTGTTTTAGTTACTTGTTAGTTGTAAAAATTAATTTTTTATGATAATATATTCTCCTTGTTTTGGAAATTGGAAATTCATTTAACTTTGAGTACTGTGGGAATTCATTTGTTAATGTTTGTAATCTGCGATATTATTCTGATTCGTATATTGAAAATTGAAATCCACATGATACAAGTTTGTTTATATGATATTATAATACTTAATTAATAATACTAATAATAATAATATTCACATTTACAGTGAGAACGGAATATTTTAGATATTACATATTATAGCTTTTTTCATTACTTATTTTTATTCTTTATTCTGATTCTTTCGCATACCCGATGATTTATGGCACTAATTACTGTAATTTGATTTTATACAAAGATAAAAGTTGAACAAGGCTACGAAGTGTAACTTTTCAATTTATAAAACTCTTGCGCTCGCTCCTAGTTTTGTATAGAGACCTTTAGTAGTGTAATAATAATAATATTATATGTTATATACCATGTAACACGTACCATAGCATATAGATATTATTTATTTCATATTGAGTGCTCTGAATAAAAAGCAGGTATTCCAGTTGACTGATTTTTCCAGTTGGTCTTTTTAGATTTTCTTCCTTCACATAGCTACAAAATACAATACAATATAGATAATATAATATGAACTTGCACTTGTATTTTTCATAGACTACGGTACGTTGGTCATGTATTATGTATTATGTTATCCACAGTATTGTGTAGTATGAAATGGTTTTAGGCAGAAACTAGAAACTATTTCTACAAATAGGTGTAAAGCATATGTATATAATATATTATAATACACACTGCACATTGTGTACACGAGCTACATCCTATATCATGCATATCCTTCCTTCCTGGAGATCATTACATAATTTTACATGTGCATACATATTTCCTGAAGCCTGTCTGATTGTCTACAGTCTACAGAAAAGTGTGTGCTTCTTCTTTTTCGGTCTTTGTACTTCCTTTGGTTGGTTTGTAGTTTTTTGTAGTCACTAGTCACTAGGTATTTACATTTACGTTTATTGGTCATTTTCATGAAGCGAGAAGAGACCAGTCAACTCAAGTCAAGTCATGGTATCATCATCATTATCATCATCAAGAGTGAAGTGGAGTTGAACCATCTTGATTCAATAAGGCATTATTTGCTATTTACATTTTACACTTTCGTTGGAAAATGTACAGAATAAAGAATAAAGAAGAGGCGAGAGATATGAGACATTTTGGGTATATCATTCATGATTCTAGATTCAAGGTGTGTGTAATGAGACTCGAGACTGGAGAAGGACTGAAGTTTGTCATCCAGATCGAGCATCGAGATGGAGAAAAAGGGAAGAAAGAATTGAGAGATTGCTCAAGGAATTTAAAGGTGTTATTTATTACAATATTGTTCAATTATTGACAGACCAGACGGAGGATGTGGTTTTTATACTATTCAGTATTCAGTCACAGAACCTAATGCACAAGAAGCAGAGGAAATAAAAGAAGAAGAAGAATAATAAAGAATATTCATGTTCATGTGATGTATATTTTCTGGTTCAATTAAATGACATGTACATGAGGCAAAACACGTACTATCTTTGTATAACGTATATGTACATTAAAAGAGGAAAGCACCGTGTGTGGATGAAGACAGATGAATTTTTATGTTAGATGAGAATGAAAAAGTGTGCCCAGACTCAACATCAGAATCAGAATCAGACTCCTTCCAACTATGTACAAGTCCATGTAGTCCATAGTAAATGTAGATAGGATACAAACCAGCTGCCGTTTTATTGCATGGTTTATGTATCTAGTGTCTTGTGTCTAGTATCTAGTGTCTGGTAGTTGTTAGCTATTATTATTATAATATTATTATCATTATTGTATCCATACCCATGCCCATGTTTTGAATTACTTATACTCACTTACTTTCGTCCATTCTCCATTCCTCGACATATTCAGCATACAGCTTACAGTATCTACTATCTACAACAAACAACAAACACACCCGCTACACAACCAGAAAACAACTGGCACTTAGGAATTTCCTCCTTTTTAACAATGAAATCATTGTGTACACTTTGCCTCGTTCCTCGTTCCTCTTTCATCCTCCATCCTTTGTCTGTGCATTCGGTGTTCCGTCCTCGGTATTCTGCTTTCTGTATCAACTATCACCATTTCAGATTATCCATCCAAAAATTGCACACAATTCCCATATCTATATTCTATATTTGTATTCAAACCAGATTCTAGATTCTAGACTCTAGATTGTGGATTCCAGAATCTCATATCTATTTTAAATTTTAATCCACAAAGCACGAAATTGCTCGATATTATTAGAAATGGGAAATAGAAAATAGACCACCTTTTTTTTATTTATATTATTATATTCATTATTCATATTTTTATTCAAAGTTTAAACTTGAAACTCGAAACATGAAAAACCCTGAATGGACTGTGACACAATCTAAAATGCGTGTACTTAGGTTTTTCCTTCTTTTCTTGGGTACAAAAGGCAACTTGCAATTATTATTGTTGTTTTTACATGTAGCTAGAAACTTGATGTAGATACATATGGACATTTGCCGACAGAATGAGAATCGAGAATGAAAATATACATCCATGTAACAGCTGTTCTGTAGTCTGTAAATATTCAGTTCTGCTCCTTTTCTCCCTCTCGTCTCTCGTCATTGTTGTGCCTCGTGTGTGTATTTGTATCTGCTTTTCTTAACGGCATATCTAGCATCTAGAATCTAGAATCTAGAGCTCTGGCTCGCATTTATCCATAGAAAATGAACAAATCTTTTTTTAGTATAAAGTATAAATGTATTCTTTATATTCATGATTTTTTTATTCCATGTCCTAGGTCCAAGGCTTACGTCGTTCTTCGCTCTTACATTTTCCATTTTCCATCTCCATATGGTCAAGTTATTGCACATTGCACACCACACATATAAATAGAATAAAATTCAGAAAAAAAACACTTGAGCTTAACGTCTTTTCTCTTCTATATTTCAATGTGTAACATGTTTTTTCTATTTTCTATACCACATACCACTAACGATAAATAAAGTCTAAAGTTTTATACAGACTGCAGACATTGGCCTTTGAATGAAGAATAAAACCAGAAGCAGAACCAGTGGACTGGACTATGTCTGTATTTTCAGCACAAAATAGAAAAGAGACTTTAAAATAAACTTGAGGATGACATAAAACATAAAACGTAAAATAGAAACGCACGAGTACAAACTACAAAAGGCAGAATGTTGCAAAATCCATGTGATCCATGTGAAATGTGAATGCCGTGTAAATAGCAACAAAGGAGAAATTAAAGGGGGAAATGAAAAGGTAACCTTGGTGTGCAAAATTCATTTCCTTCGGTCCTCGGCCCTTATGTCAGCACTTGAGGCTACTTGAGGCTGCTTGAGAGCATAGATAATGGACACTGGACCTTTAAATTTCTTTGTGAGCTATCCACAGCTCACAGTTCAATAGTAGTTGATTTATATAGCAGTACAGAACATTTTATGAAAAAATCGCTCCTATTTAATGACCATAAAACCCTAATTTAAAGTTACTTTTTATATCATTCAAAATTTTGCATGAAAGCTGCACAAAATGTTCAAAATTCGAGAATTTTTTAAAAATCGGACTAAAATTAGATTTAAAAATGTAGGAGCGTAAAATATAACAAACTATAAAAACTAAACGTAGAACGTAGTTTTAAATCATCAGTGCTTATTTCTTGTACGTTATAGAATACATGGTGAAAACTTTGAAAGCCAAGTACTTGTCAGTGAGAGTGATATGATAAGGTAAAATAATTATAATAGTGCAGTGCACTGTGTTCTCTGCTCTTCTGCTTGCCATGTGTTCATCCTTGGACTAGTAAATACACGTAAACGATTACACTTCCCCTCTTTTTTTCCTTCGTCTTCTTCGGATGAAGTTGAAGTACACTAGTAAGTGTAGATGTTTGCTCCTATTCCGTTCTTTTGGTCTCTGGTCCTGTCTTGTATATTTCTGTCCGTCAGCCGTGTTGTATTCAGTATTCAATATATTCAATATACACTTGAGAATTAAGCATGGAGCATGGAGCATGGATCACCAACATAAATGAAAGGGGCACATTCTATAACATTCTACATTCTACGTATCTTGATAAGAAAGAAGAAAGAAAGAGAGGGTGAGAGAAGAGAGAGAAGAGAGAAGTGCATATGGTACGACTTGGATCTTGCTCTCTCATTATTCATTATAAGTGCAGAGTGCGGGTGCGGAGTGTACCGTGTGCTTACTATAGTATTTACTTCTCTAATACTTACTTGTTAGTGAGCACAGACTAAATACATTAATATTCTGTAAAAATAAAAATAATAAGCCGGCGAATGCAACATAATGTATTTCTTCTTTATGTTATATAGAGAGAAGAGAGGAGTACATCGAACATTGAATACTGAACATTAAAGGAGCGGAACAACAACTGGAGGAATAATAATCATAATAATAATGCATGGCACGAGCCTTTAAGACGATGCTACTATTTTTCTGTCCCACAATTGGCCTAGACTGGATTGGATTCTAAAAGGGCCTTCATATTTTCAAACTCAAAGCTCAAAGCTCAAAACTCAAAACAAGTTACTTCGCATTTCTTATACAGAGCACAAAACAAAAAGTATGAAGCAGGAGGTACAGAGTAATAAGAATAAGTCTTATTTCCTTTGCTCGGCTCTGTTGTGTTTCTTATCCGTCTCGTCTGCAGTCTACAGTCCTCAACTTTGAAATCAGATGTACATGTACAGAACACACATGAGACATCATAGATCAGGCACAAGGCACAAGACACAAGTCTCACTTTGAGAAGAGCAGCTGAAAATTTTGTGATAATAAAGCATTTTGCTTCCTTCCTTCACTTTTCACTTCTCTCCTTCTTTAGCCGCTCTGGCACACGCACTCGAAACTCGAAAATCCTCCTTAACTCGAGTTATTCCATTCTTTCTGCTTTCTGTTCTGGTATCATCTGTAATCTACAAGCACAAAGAAAAAAACTTAACACTATCTAAAACATCTCGAAAATGACCTGATATGCACATCCACATTCAACACACAACATACAACATACAGCGTACAGCGTACATCAAATAAAAAATAAATGTACCTAATAAAAATAGAGTCCAGGTTTTTTACAGACTCCACAAAACACTAAACATGCTACACTTCAATTTTCTATTTTCTGTGTCATATGTACAACAACTGTTCCAGACTTAATATTTTATGTAGAAAATAGAAAGCAAAGTTCTCACTTTTTTCTATTTGTGAAAAAATTAGAGCTTACATTTTTGGTTTTACTGTTTCATTTGAACAAAAAACAAAACTTTTGGTTTGTCTTGAGTCTTGAGTTGTGAGACTTGAATCTTAAGTTGAATTTTTGTATGGGAAAAGGAAGACCATTATTAAAATATTCAAGTTTTCAAGTTACGTGGTCAATCATACTTTATACTTTATACTTTATACTTCATACTGTATGGAGAATGGAGAATGGAACACGGATTGAAACCTCACAGAAACTTGTAAATGTAAATGTAAGAGTAATAAAAAGTAAAAATAAAACATGGATTTTCTTTAGTTCTCTTTCGTAGCCGACACATCTTTTGAATTTTCAATTTTCAATAAATGAAAAGGGAACCCACAATTTTATTTTCAATTTTAATGGGAAGTTTTGTATTACAAGTTGAGTATTGAGCATTGAGTATAATGTATAATGTAGTTTGAAGTGAAATTATGATAATTTGTATTGAATTACAACTTATGACGGAGGCCAAATAAAATGAAGAGAGCCCTCAAAATCCACACTCATTATACTCAAGATATACAGAAAATAGTTACTAATGTAAAATGTAAAGTAGAGTACATAAAAAGGATGGTGTTGATGTAGAATGTAGAGTATATCATAGGATATTTATGTAAGGCAGTGGAAGAAGAACAAGAGCAAGAAGGAGCAGAAAAAGCAGAAGAAGGAGTAAGTAATTTCAAAGGAATTTTGTCAGTCCGCAGGCTGTTGTAAAATCGGAAAAGCCACCCGTTCTACGTTCCACCGGACGGATGGATGATCTGGACTGGACTGACTTCCGCTCATTCTTTTTTTGTCTTCTTCTTCTTTTCTTCTTCCCTTGGTCCTCAAATAGTTCAACTTTTCCTCAGGCGTCTTTCTGCTTCTTTCTTTTTGCTGTGCTCTGTGCTCTGTGCTGTATAAATACATCTAATAATCTATCATCTATCCATTGTACACTATATGTACCACTTTCCATAGTCAACAGTCCACAACCCTTACGATGCAGCTAGCATATCATCAACTTGTGCTCTTCATAATTATTATACATAATAATACACACATTTATTACTTGTTTCTTGTTACCCATTACCCATTACGCAGTCATATCACCCGTATTTTCCACAACTTAACTTGAGCTAACTCGTCACGAATCTAAATTAAAACAAATTTCACAGGTGTATGGTAAATCGTAAATTGTATGGGAATCTTGAACCTTGTATCGTGTAGACATCATTTATTTTTGTATTTAGTAATTACACGTAATTATCTGTATTTATATCTTGGTCGGTGAAATCAAAATCAAAATCAAGGGCGAATGTCGAATGCAGAATGCTAAATATTTCTGAATATTTCCACGTTTTATCTTTTTCCCAAAATGTAACGTCAAACGAGCATGTTATAAGCTGTAATATGAAATATGCATGGAAAATGTAAATTGTTTAGCATTTAGCACACTATTCTAGTTTGTTTTCAGTTGTCAGTTATTTGTGGAAAAAATTGTAGGATAATTAACGACAGGTGAAAATCCTGTGTAATCCGTTACATTTTCAAGTCCAGTTTCAGTTCCAGTTCCAGCTCCAGCTCCAGTAGAATTTTTAATTTTTACACACATGAGAAAACTAAAACTGATCGAGAGACAGAGAGAGAGAGAAATACACAAAATACGAAAAATACACACATGAAAATATTGTCCATTTTGTTCTCGGTAACGTGAAAGTTCATAATAGAAAAATAAATGCTAAAGCTTGTTTGTTGTTTGTACTTCCACAGTCCACAGCAGAACAGAGCATGAAGCAGTTATTAGGTAGAATCTTAATACAAAATACAAAATGCATGCAAACAAAACAGAAAACAGAAAATGCACAAGAATCAAGAATCAGAGATGCATATTTTAGATTAAATTCTTATTTTTCACGTTGGACCTAATTAAAAAATTAATGAACTGGTACTCTCATTTTCCTCGGCCTTTGTACTTTATACTTTTTAATGATAATGAGAGTACATAATGCATAAAACGCCTTTGTGTACATTTGCGTGGACTCTTGATTTTAGTTTAGGTGCATGCGTTTAAGCCTATTAACTACTAAGTATTATAAGTACAGAGTGCAGAGTACAGCCTACAGAGAACCGACAAGCGGCATTTTCATGCTCAGAGTATCATGTAATGGGTAATGCTAATGGAGTATGGAAAAAACTAAATCAGAGAAAATAAATGGAATTATTCCCACAATAAAAATCATTTCCACGTTTGATGTTCGGCTATTTTTTGTTTTTTATACAGCGATACAGCGTACAGCTGACACTTGCATCATTATAAACCGTACACAGTGTACAAGTTATAAGGTATAGGATCCTTTAATATAGGTATATTTTTCATGTCAATATAACCAATTGTAGATTCCCAATTCCCAATATACTGATATTTCTGAAAACAACAGAAAAACTTTTACAGCTTCCCATTTCCCATTAGTTTGATTTCCTGTTTTTTTTTAACTGAACTAGAAACTAGAAAAGGAGCTTTGATATTTCATGTGTTTCATCATCATTTTCAATTTTATACACGTAGAAGATTATTATTGTATAATTATTAAATTGTCCACTTGAACAGTTCGGAATTCCTAATTCCAAATTCCAAAGGAAACAGAAATACAGATAAAAAAGTAGAAGGTAAAAGTGTGATGTTTTTACTTTGTGCTTTGTACTTTGTGTTCAGTGGTATTTGGTATTTCATCTATATCCTATATCTAAATACCGAATATAAGATACATGTACTTTCCATATGCTGAGCTATTTGACAAAAAGAGAGTAAAACAAGTCGAACAAGAAGTGGAAAAGCTAATGAAAATATTTTCTCATCCAAGGTTTCCTGTACTCTGTACTTGAATTAGATAGAAGAAGAAGAAGAAGAAGAAAAACGCACTCACGTACTTCCGGCCCCCGAATTACAGACTACATTTCATTTCAAGATACTTGAAAGTTGAGAGACATGTTCATTGTGAATTGTACAAAGGTGTTTCTCTCTCTCTCTTTGGTTTCTTTGTCATATCGATATAATAAATACACTTGTACATTGTACATTGTACACTGATGACTGCATATACGAATAATACTTGCAGAGAGAGAGAGAGAGAGAGACAGAGAATCCTTTCGTGTTGATTCTATAAAAAAATAATGTATAACGTAAAATGTAAAAAGGTCCAGCAACTGGTTTTTATCTCCCAACTTTTCAGAGCAGTTGGAAGTTGGACAATATAATAATATAATATCTACATGTACAAAACATAGATATGAGAAATAAGAATGTGTTGGCTACAGGTTCAAATATAACATCAAACGTGGTTAGTTCAGTTTCCTATCTTTTTATCATCGTATTTTTACTTTTTATACATTTGAAATTTCAAATCCCACATTGAGACTCGAGCCTCGAGCCTAGAGACTCAAAACTCATCATTACCGCAAATCGACTCCAAGAAAAGTTTTATGCTCAATTTAGGATTTTCTATATTGTTTATGCGATGTTATTGTAAATTTGAATATCTTTTCTACAATTCTTTGTAGTTTGTAGTTTGTAGAGGAAAGGAGGAAAGATGCACCTGATATGAGCAAAATCACAAATGTCTTTGTGAAAACGTTTTCTCGGTACTCAGTACACATTTTTTTACTTGATTCTGTATTCTCTGTATGTTAAGCATTGAAGAGCGAAATAGCAAGAAATAATATATAATTGAGGAAATAAAAAGAAGAGTTGTAAAAATTTACAATTTAGATTTAGAATTTGGCCTGGACCGATCAAGATCAAAAAGAGGGAAGGAATTTGAAGATGACAATGACGAACAAGAAGACTTTGAGATGTGCAGATGTGTATGAATAGAGAATAGATGTCGAAACAAAAAAGGAACGAGAATTGAAAATCCAGTCTCAGTCTTAGCCTCCAGCCGCAACATGCAATACTTAGTGTCCAGTTCGGGTATACACAAAATTCACGCACACAAAGACACAAAGCCCCCAGAAAGAGCGAGAGGGTGAATCTTTGTTACATTTTCTTAATAAGATTTCCGATTCCCTTTTAAGGAGGGACATCCGTAAAATATAAAATCGCCAACTTGAGACTTGACTTTGATTTTCACTATACTCTTTTTACTCTACACTCTACACTCTAGACTCCAGTATATAGAACATAGAATATAGGATATAGAGTGTATTATGCTATCCATCTTTTTTACAATGACGCCAGTCAAGTCCATGCTCCGATGTTTCCGAAGCATGCTTCTACTTTCTACTCATGATGAGGTATCATCACAAGTAGTAAATTCTAAATTGTCTGCTCTCTTTCTTTTCAGTCAAAATCCGGTGCAATTTATGCTCATTTACCCTTCATATTTTATTCCGAAGTCTAATCAAGTCGAAAGTCTAAAGCTATCGTACAAACATAATATACTTTGTAATATATTCATCCAAGTTTCCAAGTTTGCCGTCATCATGTTGTAAATTTTTAATTTTTAATAGATTTATGTCTACCTTTGTTATTTTTTACAAACTACAAACTGTAATAGTAAATAGTAAATATGGCGTACATATTACATATGCACTTGTTCTACATTCTACTTTTCTGCAGATTCTTGAAGAAATATGAAAATGATACTGATTCAAACTTCAAGATTGAAACTGCTCGTGATTCGTCACATTTGATATTTGCTGTGTGACCTTGACATTTGACTTTCCACTTTCAAAGTTTTCTCAATTCTCAACTCTAAAATTAAATCTAAAATGAAATCATAAAATTATATTATCAAGTTTTACAATTCAGAATCCAGAATCCAGCATCAGTTTCAAATTAAACAGCCACGAGCCACAAGCCACATGTTCTGAGCCTGTTGTTTTGTAGTTATTGTATTTTGTATGCGTATTGCATATCTAGTTTAGTGTTTTAGTAGTGTTTTTTTGTAGGATTTAAGACAACAAAGGGGTATACGCAATAAAACTTATCTGATTACTGATCACTGTGTGATTGTGAGTGTACTTATGTCTTTTGTCTGTCTTTCGTCTGTAGTTTGTAGTCTGTACGCACTACGCACAGGTTTATTCCTTATTCCTTTTTCTCAGTCCCAGTTTTATTTCCCATTCTCTTCTTTCTCGATTCTCGATATCTTCCACCAAAGACAAAACACAAGGTCTAGTATCTAGTACACCGTACGCATTTTAGATGAAAATAAAAAATAATACAGCTACTGAAACCTTCTATAAAAGTTAACTCAGTCCGTTTTCAGTGGATAGTTGATATGCAGATGATCTGACCATGTGATCCACAAACTAGAAACTACAAAACAATCAAAAATCAAATGGCCTTATCTTTTATGCTTACTGCTACTTGCTACTTGCTACTTGTTGCATGCTGCATACGCGTATTGTAAATTGTAACTTGTAGAGTAAACGGTGGCTGTTAAATCTTATATCTTATGCATGCCATTTATTTGAATTGAAATTTGAGGCACTTGATTGTTGAGACTTGAGACTTGATCATAATCTCTAATCTCTAAAGTTTGAGATAATAAAATTAGAATTGCTAGTATAAAACATAGCAGAACGCACAATGCACTTCATTTTGGAAGAGAGTTGGGCATTGTGCGTGTTTTAGGAGTGAAAACGAGATTGTCATTTTTGATATTATTTGATGTTTGATAAGTACAAAGTATGACATTCTCGTTCTTCGAGATTCGTGAAGTAGCAAGTATAATATTAGTGACCTAATAACCATAAACTATAAATTAAATGCCTATTGCTCAATGCTCAATGCTCAATACTGTTGTATATTTCTTGATTCTTGACAGTTGTCAACTGTCAGCAACACACACAGAACAAAACACTCCATTTCACAATCTTTAACCAGTAAAACACAAAGACAAAAACAAAATGACCTTTTCCGTAAAATCTGAAATGTGACAGCAGACAGAAGACAGCAGCAATGCTACTACACAAAACCGCGTTTCAAGTTGTGAGTTGTGACACAATATGTTTTAAAGTTGATAATAGATAATACGGATCTCCATTATAATATACTTACTGTAATTCAAAATTCAAAGTCATCCATAAATTTTCTAGTGGGTCGTCAATCATTTTGAGCCACTAGCAAAAACAGCAAAACAATTCATAAATTCAATGCATTTGGAACTTGGAAATATTATTTGTTATTTGTAGATATTACCGCTATGAAATTGGCTGTGTAATCAAAAATCAAAATGACGTCACTGTACACTGTACATTGTGCAATTTGTACATAATATGTATTATGTTGAATGGTGTGTGGTGTATGTGACATCCGGTTGGTATGTCCGGTCATGTCCGATTTCTTTCATTTTTGTTATTTAATTTTAAACTCTAACCTAATGTCTAGTATCTAGTATCTAGTGCCTAGTGCTAATAGGCTTGTTTGCTGTTTGCAAAAAAGAAAGTGCAAAAATTGAAATTGGATACTCTTGTTGCTTACTACTTACTAATCAGTTTCCTTAAATACAAAATGTATAAATTTCTACACACTGTTTCTATTTTCTATACTCTATACTCTATTCTACGTGCTACAGTCTATGCTTGAATTTAAAAGAGAGTAAAGAAGGAACTTTTTTTTAATTATGTGTTTGGTATATAAACACAATATAAAATACGTGATGAATTTTACCCGTACATGTGTTTTTATCACAGGGAATTTCTACACTCTTCATTTTCATGTGTACACCAGAGGCGGAAACCAGAAACCAGAATACCAATAATTATAATCATCAATCATTAATAGGATGGCTAATAGCTATAATAATATGTATAATGTATAATATTCCTATACGGTACAATTTGTACTTTGTGCAAAAACTCCTTTCACTCTCAATTGACTCAAGTCAAGAATGAAGAATGAAGAAGCCGCATTTATTTATTTATTAGTGTTTGGTCATGGATTATCATGTATATGTACAATGTACAGAGAACAGAAAACAGCAAACATTATAATTATTGACGTAGCAGAAGCCACAAGTATTTATATTCTGTATTATACTAGATACAAGATGCACATATAAATTGTAGACTGTGGACTGTAGATATAGAATAAAAGTAGTGAAGAAGTGAAGAAGTAAAGGGTTAAAATGCCAATGTGGTCGGATGTTGGATGTTGGATGCAAGGTGTTCGGTATTCTTGTTTTCTCTTCCTTTGAGTTTTGAGCGGAAATGAAATGTACCTCAAGCTTCAAGCCTCGAGTCTCGAGCTTCAAGTAATACCTCAGTAAATAAATAATGCCCTGTGGTCAAACAGACTTAGTCAAACCATCAACTTTCAACCTACAACCTTCACATCTAATGCATTATATTATGTGAACATATGCTTCTTCAATAAACATGTAAATGCAAAAGAGTGCTCTTCTTTTCTTTCCTGTCTCGTAATTCCTAATACCTAATACAAAATATCTAGAATCTAGAACCAAGAATCAAGAATCAAGAATCAAGATGAATATTTTTATTGATGCGCATAATACACATTTCCATCCATATTCCATATTATCCATTATTATTACATTTTATACTCTCTATATTCTATATGCATTCATAATACATTCCGTTCTGCACTCTGCTTATTAATTGTGACAGATGATGGTACACAATACACAACACACTGCACAGGATGAGAAAATTACTCTCTCTTTCTTTTTATCTATAATTGCCTTAAACCTGAATGCTCGCACTTAAACATGTATTATGTATTATGTATTACACATGTAGGATTAAACTACAACACTGAACAAAGTCATATCACAAACAATAATAGCCATTATTTTATTGAAGCATTAGTCAAAGTCCAAAACTAGAAACTAGAGTACAGACAAAGAATGAAAGAATTAGAAAAAATTCAGGTGTCAGCTTATCAAAAATCAAAAATCAAAAGTCAAGTTAAAATTTCTCTCCTTTCTATTCTACATTCCTCCCAGAAAAATGAAGTTTAGAATCAAGAATCAAGAATCAAGAATCATCCTGTTTTTTGGTGGTGTGTTTTCTTGGTAAAAATGATTTTTTAACCATTAATTTTTCCAAAATTAGATGCTCAATGCTCATCAATCAACTTGAGTATGCATGTGAAATGTGAGCCATAAATGTACAAAATTGTCTGTTTCACTGACTGATCCCTGATCTGCAAGTATTGTAAATTGTAAATGCTAAATTCCTTAATAAAATACTGTAATACACAAAAGACAAAGACAACGAGAACAGAGAGAGAGAGTGAGATGTCACAATCAAACTACTGTTTTGGAGTGAAATGCTCATTTTAGGATTTATTCTGTACCTACAGTTTACAATTTACAGTAGTTGGACTTGTAGGTTGCAGTCATTAGCCTGAATTTTGGATTTTGGGTATGACGTACAAAATGTCAAGCATCAAAAAATATCAAATTTGAAGCGTCAGGCTAAACATGAGAATTTACTACGTCAAGTTTGGCGTTTGGTGGACATTGGACATTAGACATGAGACAAGTTAATAAACCTTGTTTACACAGAATGGATAATTAGACGTATAAACTTTTACACTTTTACACTTTTACACCCATTTTTCAATACAAAATTTACATACTACATGTTTATTAGAATTTTTTTTCCTTTTGACTTTTGACAATCAAATTGATGATGTGGTCCAACTAAAATTACGTGGAATCTAGGATCTAGAATCTAGAATCTAGGGCTAGGCTATGAAATAATTTTGATTTTCTACCTTTTACACTGTCAACTGGACTATTATAAAATCAAGAATCAAAAAATATTTGTATTTTGTATCCATCTGCAAAGATGAGAAAATGATATAGTTCAAAATTCAAGATTCAAGGAATGGGAAATGTTTTCTTGTTGGTTGATTTGGGTGGACAAGACACAAGACACAAGACATGGAACACGGATCATGGATCATGAATTCATAGTTAAAGTTGAAAGAGTTAAGAGAGCGAAGAGCAGGTACTCGCACTTATTTATTTATCTATTATCATCCTTTATCCTCCGTCCTCCATCGTCCGTCATTCCTCAGTAAATCCTAAATGCACAATGGTCATATAATGCAGAATGCAGACACTTGGCCTAACTTTGCTTGGCTCGGCTTGGCTAAACAAGAAACAAGACAAAATACAAGCGAAAGGAAATATGCGCAAAAGACCTTTTGTGTCTTAACTCTTTACATGGATATTTGAGATAATCTTTTATTATGCAATGGTATTTGAGATTTCTACATGTACATAAAAATACGATAATTTGATGGAATTATAACAAAAATGTATGTAGCTAGAGTCTAGAGTCTAGAATATAGAATGTAAAATGTAAAATGTACAAGTTATTCAGGATTCAAGATTTCACTCTATATAAAGACCAATTATGACTGACATACGAAGCACAAAACAAGCCAAGCCAAGCCAAGATGAGTTGAGAGACGAAAGAGGAGAGATGAACGATCAGAATTCAGAATCTTAGAGTCTTAGAAGTTACAAGTCTGAACTAGTCCAAAATTCAAGATCCAAAATCCAAAAGTAGGAAAATAAATGGACTAATAATATTTGTACAAAATATTCCTATACGCATAAAACCAGTCAAAAACCAGTTGAATTTTAAGGCATTTCCTTACCTGAACTAAACAAAAAAAATCAGGAATGCAATCCTACTCAAATCTCAAAATCCAAAGCCAAAATCCAAACTTTGGAATGCTGCTTATGAAATTGTATATGAAATTGTCTATCGGTATAACAAGTAAGATTTTTCAACAACAATAGACAACCGAAAATCGAGAATTTAATTCAATGGCTTATTCATTATTTAGTATGAAACCTAATGTAAATTTGAATACAAAATTAAGAGATTGGAGTTTAAACTTTGGATTCAGAAAATACGAAAATACAGAAGCAACAAGTGTGTGCTCAATGCTCATGGTTCATGTGTCTTCCAGGGTGGTTTTTTCGGGGCTGAATTTAAGACTCTGAGGCTGGTCTCATCGCCCATTTTCAATTTTTAATAATCTTGTTCGCTACAGCGTATTTTTTATTTTTGTATTAGAAATCCTGACTTCTGACACTCATAATTACCGTTCAAATAAAGATGGAGAAATGTTTCCAATATTTATTTACTCCTCTTTCCAAGTTCTACATTCTCCATTCCCTGTTCTCTGTTTTAGGCAGAATGGAGGAAAAACGTTACGGAAACTGAGCACACCGCTCAGCAGCCATACGTATTCAGTATTACATCCGTGTATAATTATACAAAAAATAATAATACGCATAGTCTGGCTAATATTGGCTACCTACTCTATTTTTCATTTTCCATTTTCCATTTGATATGAACATGTGCATCTTTTTCAAGATTTTAATTTACAAATCTCCTTCCCCACTTGATAAATCCCATATAAAATACAAAATACAGTATACAGTAGAGTGACTGACCATGAGCCATGAACGATGAAGGATGAGCGCTGTAGTTTTTATTTCTCAATGTGTTAGTCCAGTAGTTTTGTTGTTGTTAGTTCATCCAACCGAATTCTCAAGTCTAGAGTCTCAAGTCTGAACCAAACTGAAGCTGAAACTGAACCTAAAACCAAAGTGTTGGTGCAATGGGCTGATCTCCTCTTTAGATGAGCTAGGAAGTTTAGTTTTAGTTTTTTAGGAATATTACGCACAAATGTGCGTATTACACATTATTATTATTATTATGTGATATTCAACTATATAATAATAATCCAAAATATAAACTACGAGTATAGAATACACACTTTTGACTTTATATTATAATTTTCTCTGGTTCAATTATGACTCTTCTTTATTCCTTAGA
Organism: Sminthurinus aureus; assembly: GCA_034698265.1. NCBI lineage: Eukaryota > Metazoa > Arthropoda > Collembola > Symphypleona > Katiannidae > Sminthurinus > Sminthurinus aureus. The sequence continues at coordinate 28,113 of JAQGBH010000090.1, forward strand.
GGTTAGAGCATATCTTTTATTTTTTCCGTCTTTATTTTTTCAACCAGTGCGTCTACATTCTACAGTTGTTTTTATCACAGTATTTACTCACAAATTTATACTTTATATACTTGAGATTTGAGATATATCCACCACGTGCTTTCATTTGTGGTGTGTATTGTGCATATGTGATGAATGATGAATGATAAAACTCCTATCCGGAATTGAATTCTACTACAATTAGTGAGACTTGAGACTTGACTGCATCAGACTGCATCATTCTGTACTGTGTACTATGTACTATGTACTGTTTACAGTATTCGTAGTAGAACCTTTAACGATTCGCTTTGGTTACTGATTTCAAATGCCAATCTTTCTTCTGGTCATGGTTTTACCTCTCTGAATTATTCAATTCGTCAATCCAACTCTGTGTTCTGTATTCTGTATTCTGAGCTCATCTTTTCCCTTTTCTTCATTTCCGATTGACAGGAGCAAATTATAAAGACCTTTTCACTTTTTTTCCCCGCGATTCGTGCTGGAAAAGTTGATGCAAAAACAGGCTTGCATGTACAATTTCTCTGGATTTTTCTGACTTTGGCTTCTGGATTTTGAAACTACGGTTCACATTTCCAATTTCAAATGTGTTTATATCAGTATTTCATGGAGAAAAGAAGAAACTACACCAGACCACAACAATCCTATTTCTTTCCGCTACTTTTGTTTTGGTATGCAACGTCAAACAACAAGAATCAAGAATCAAGACTGAGGAATAAAAAATGGTGACATGAATTTTTGTTTTGTTTTGGATTTACACAAGGGAAATTTGCATACATGCACACACGTGTATCGTCAATCGTCAGTGGTCACACTATGACAATGGATTTTTGTACGTAACACATCACATAATATGTAAAATGCAGATACTATAAGTGTAATGAATTGAACATCACATGCGCTTTTACTTTCTGTTTATCCTTTTCTTTGCTAAACAAAAACTATTCGTCGTCCTCGAGTTCTATTTTATTTGTGTAGATTGTAGATTGTAGATGGTAGATATTATGTTCTTGATATCTTAATTTGTCCACTGCCTTTCTTTTTTCTGTCTCCACACATGTTTTTTTCGCCGATCCGAAATGAAAATGAGTATCGATTTCGTACACTTTTTCTGTTTTGTTATAGTTGCTTCCAATGTTCAATTGATTGGCTGAATTGAAAGAGTGTTTAGTGTTTACATCATGTATTTGTTCACTGGTCACTAGCCACTGGTAAAGAATTAATAGCAACATGAGTTATCAGCATTAATTAAGTATCAAGTATCCATCACATTCCAGGATTAAATTACACGTCCAGAATCATTCAAATCTCATAAAAAATCAAATTACATCCTAAATCGTAGCATCAAATCCGCATTTGATTCATTGATATTGCTAAATTGTAGCATCTTCATTCTACATACGACATTCTACATTCTACAGATCACTTGATAAATATATCATAGTCTGAACAACCAGACGAATCAGATTGTGAATCAAGGCGTCAATAGTCAATACTACCTAGTAAATGCTCAATACACATGTCTTTTCTTTTGTATTTTTTGCCGAGTTTGCATTTGAACAGAAAAGTATATCAGGATGGCTCATTTGCAGCAGGTTAAATATATGTAGAATGTAGATGGAGAATCATGAGAAAGTGCCAGTATCGAGTATCGAGTGCCGAGTATGGGCAACTCTTGTACGTGAGATTTCCTTTTTGCTCCCCTGACATTTTATTTTGGATGGAGTAAGTTATAAGTCAAAGACAAAGACAAAAAAACATGCAGATGTGCATAATTTGTAATTTTTGTATCAATATACTTACATTGATTTTTCTGTATGCATTCGTAGAGGTAAAGTTATAAGAGCTGAATACAGAATACAGAATACACAATAAAGTCATAATGAAGGGAGGAAGTATAGCTTTTCTCCATGTACATTGTTATGAAATATCTAATACACAATATGTTATACTAGATATTTTGTATGAACACAAAACTCAAAACCGCAATTCACAAATACACACAAATCAAGCTCTTAACATCCATTACCAGAATTTTTTCATTATACCATACTCCATACTGTCTACTTTGATCATTATCATTCCGTCGAATAAACTACACAGCATTTTCCAGTTCTCCACATAAAGACTGTTGTGTATTGTGTGTGCGCGCTTTGGCTTTTACTTGTACGTTGTACGTTGTAATCGTACAAAGAGATTTGGAGCGGGATGGAGCACAAATACCGATAACGATGAGAATGACGATGACTTTACACTTGGAAGTTGGAGCTGCTTTGTCACAGTTAAAAACACGGAGAATGAAATGTAGAAAATAGAAAACCACTCCATTTTCAGCTGAATGCTCAACAGTGAATGCCATGTTCATTCTCAATGGTCAATTGTCATTGTAATTAAATTGGATTTCTTAAAACAAATTTCGTTTCCTCTTTTAATTCATGGTTCGTAATTCGTAATTCGTACAAGTTGAACAAATGAAATGAAGATGAATATGAATACAAAAGTATCACTTTCAGTAGCAATGTTCTAAAAAACCATTGCCAATCCACAAAGTCTACAATCCACAGCATGAGATATAAGACTCATAAGAGATGTATTTAAACACTTTATTACATGTTGCATGTTGCACATTTTTTTTAGTTTATGTAGCATATTAGATTTTCAGTAGCCATAATATACGAATATAATGTACAATGTAATCTTGTACTCTGTACTAAATTTGATTTTCCGGGTGATTCTCCTGCATCATCTCTCATCTCTTCGTTGTAACCCTCGAGATTCGAGAATGGAGAGAAAATAGAATCAACTTATTGCCCACATCCAGGACACAATTTTTTATGTCTTATTGTCACTTGTGCATCGTGCATTGTGTATTTTCTACTTTTGAAAGGTGATGTATACCTTTTTATTACAAGTACAAAGTAGGAAATCCATGAATAAATGGATTTGAGTCATAGACCAATGTAATATTTATTATGTTCTCTGTATTATTGATGATGTGTAATTGTAATGTGCATTAGTGTCTATTTCAGGTTGAGAATGTATATACACTTTGTTCCCTGTAATACATAATAGGCGTACAAATATAGGTACAGTACTTGTGACTTGTGACTAGTGAGTGTGACTTTGACTGACCCGAAGGCAACTTGTGATGACTGATCCTCAATCCTCAGTAGTTTTTATTTTTCATGCTCTTCTCTATTCTATATTCTGTATTCTATATTCAGTATTTAGACTGAGAAACAGAGAGAGAGAGAGAAATGACGAGAAAAAAGAGAGGAAGACTTGAGACTTTTAGCCGTATCATGGTCCACGGTCCATGACTTGTTTATTCTTTTTCAGTGTCTCTAGTGTCTGTACTACATAAAATATAATATATAATGTATCTATACTCTATATTCTATACACACAAAGTAGTATCAAAAGGCTTAGAGAATATGGAATAGAGAATAGAGAAAAGTGTCTGTCCTCTGTGTTCTGTATTTTGTATATTCTAATAAATGTGTGATGAAATGTGTGTAGTGTGCACAAAGTACAAAGTACAAGTTTAGTATAGATTATGGATATTATATTACTGTGTATACTTTTACTAGATTTGAATAGCCAGAGGTAAACTCCTCGAGAGTCGAGAGGAGAAAACTAGAATCATAATCATAACCAGAATCAGCTGATAGAGTAGCAGACCATAGACCATAGACCATAGACCAGACGCACTTCTATAATATATAATATCCATCTAGATAGGCCAATGTACATGAAGAAAAAAGTTTTAAAGGGCATAAAAAAGACTTACGCAAGAAGGGCTTCGAACTAAGAAGTTGCAAGTACAAAAGTAATAAGGATAAATCACTTGTCTGTGTGCAGAGTGCAGAGAGAGAGAGAGAGAGAAAGAGAGAGAGGTACTGATTGTGTGGCTTGGCTTGGCTTGACTTTTTTTTGGAGGACTTTTGTTGTATGTATGTTGTATGCATCTTGTGTATTTTTGATTTTACTATTTTCCAACCATCTCCGTGCATTTTCCATTTTCCATGTAATGCTCCTCTTTTTTTGAAAACACTTTTTACTTTTTATAGCTCTTCATTTTCTATTGAGCTCCGCACGTAAACGTAATTGTAATCATGCTTTAGTTTGCTTTTAGAGTTTGGAGTCTGACCAAAGTCTGTCTTGATTCTTGATTCCTGATCTTGGTGAAAACTCCTCCACAACAACAACAACTACTACTACTACTACGACTACTACGATTATCCGTATTCCGTATTATCAGTATCCAGTATTATGTGCATGCTCAATGCTCAAGCTTATGTACGTTAGTTTCATCCTTCATCCTTCATCCTTCATAATAATAAAGCCCAGGAAACCCGGCTGCAAGTCTGATCTGAAATCTCAAGTGCACACACAAAACACAGCACACAAATGTATAAATGATGCGTATTATTGTGTATTACACACGCTCAATCTCCTACGATGAAGCCATGTATTGTGTACTATGTTGTGTGTTGTGCTGGAGTAGAAACGAAAAGGAAAAAAAGGATGGAGAATATAGAAGTTAAAAGAGCATATTCGTGGACAACCAATGCATAATATGATATGTTTTTTCATCCCCAATTTACATGTTGCACCCTTAAACTTGTCCAGTGTGCAGTGTGCAGTACCACCAAAGCCAAAAGTCTATAGGTACTTCCACCTTCACTTCATCGCCTCAAGGCTCAAGGCTCAAAGCTCAAAGCCCTGTCCAAGTCCAAGTCCAAATCCATCTCTAATCCGAGTAACGTCTCGGAACTTGGTACACAAACACAAACACAAAAAAAGCAGTAAAGCAGCATCATCATTATTATTGTTGTGTATTGTGTACACTTTACACTGTATAACACAAGATACAAGATACAAGGTATACCTTTCAAACTGTAAAGGACTAATATACTCATATACTTATATTATATAGAATATAGATAAATAGAGAATAGATTTGAATTTAAATTTCATTTTTTACCCTTCAACTAAAAAGATGAGAAGACAGAAGAGAGAAGAGAAAATGATATATTATCATAATATTCTCTTGGGAGTAAGTATAAATAAATGTACAGCACACAGCACACAGTGCACATCTATATTATATTTTATATCTTATATATTATGTACACTGCACCTCAGACACTGTACTTTTCTAATATTATTCACATCTATTATCATGTTATCCCTACAAAGTACAAAGTATTAATCGTAGTCAGTTGCAACTTGCACATTGCACATGGACATGATACGTTGACCCAACAATCAACAATAGATATGAATAAGAATGAGGAATAGTAGTATCAACTATCAACAATCAACAGCAACACTACTTGTTTCTAAGTACAATCTACATAATATATAATATCACATGGCTGCGTGGTACTCGGAACAACAACGGTGTGAAACTCCCTCAAGAAATCATATCATCTTTTATTACATTTATTATGTAACTTGGAACTTGTAACCTTTGAAAAATTACCCATTACCCATTAACAATACACGACAGTGTATTATGCGTATACTATACATACTATAGGTATATGCAGCACATATTACCTACAGCCTACAGCCTACAAAAAGTACAAATAGGAGATCAATCTTATTCTGTCTCTCAATTCTCAATCTGCTTTCACTATTTTATTTTTGGAACACAAATACAAAATAAATAAATACCGTAAAATCTCCATTTGAGAGTTAATTTGATTTTTTGACACGTTTTGTAACTTGTAAACTGTGTGAATGTTGAATGTCCTTTCTTTTTTCTTTTGTGCGGTTGTCATTTGGATTTTGATTTTGGGGTTTGGGTACTTAAAATATCAGAACAAAGTCAAATAATAAATGAAAAAGAGGATGCGATAGAGAAAAGTCGGGATTTTTTAGTTTTCTGTGTAGATAGTAGATAAAAATTGAACATAAAGTAAATTACCCAGAATTCAGGATCCAGGATTTTTTGTATCGAATATCGAATTGAAAAGTGAGTTGAGTTTCAATTTGAGCACATGGGTTAAAAGTTGTATTTAGAAATCAGAATTAAAACAGCAGGACTACTTTGGTAAATGATGAGCGGCTTGCTTGAAATCTCCAGGAACTTTTCTCATTCTTTTTTAAGACTTGGATTTCAAAGTTTACATGTATTTATTTATAGCCTCCATATCCCATATTCTGTATTCTGTATTCTGTATTCCAGATCCAGTAAATATACTGTCGAGTCCATTACATGAATATTCAAGTAGAATACATGTACAAAATTTTCCAGTTCCAGTACTTTTAACTTATATGTTATGTCTCATGTCCCATAACCCAAAATATAATACAGGGTAAAATTTTGAAGCCTAAAAATAAAAAAGTCTGTCAAATATTATCTTCATGTTCACTACAATCTACCATATATCTACGTTTCATACTGTATTATTATTTTTGTTATTAGTACAGTAAAGAAAGTAGAAAGTAGAGAAAAGCAAAGAGATGAAGATTATTTATAAATCTGTGTACTTTTGTACTTTGTATTTTGTATTTTCATATTGTAATAAAAACCATTGTTTGCGTAAGTATATGTATGCATGGTGCATCCAACTCGTAGCTTGTATTTTGTACTACTTAAAGTTAAACGTAACAAAAAAGGGGAAAAAAGCTGCTGATGGCTGACAGTCGTAATTTACATCATACATCATGCATCATCAAACAAGTGAGAGTCTAGAATCTAGAGTCTAGAGTGCAGAGTGTAAAGTGTAGAACATTGCATTTTCCTGCATGTTTATTGTACATCTTATAGGTTTTACATTTACTACTTGGAGTTTACAGGTGTAAACTGTACACTGCACATAATATACGTGTACTAGAGACTAGAAACCAGAGAAAGATGAATCATAACACGAGATACGAGATGCGAGTTACGAGTACGACGTTTAGTCTAGTCCGTCCAGATTTGTTGAAGGTCAACTTTACGTTTTGTTTGTACAGATTTTTAGTGTAGTGGGTTAAACTTTTTTCTCTTTTTCTCCCAAGAACCAACAAGAGAAGAGATGCTGCAAGTTGAAGCAAAAGACCAGCATAAACAATAAACATCATATGTTTTTGTATTCCGTATACAGCATACAGTATACAGTGTAAAGAGGAAAAGTATCATGAACATCAAACATCAAACTCCAAGCATCAAGCATCATCGTAATCGTAATCGTTATTCTTCAGTTCGTTACCCGAACGATGGACGTTTTTTTTGTCTACCTTCTCACCTCAATCCTCAGTTCAATGTTCAATCCAATCCAACACAGCTGAATCTGAATATATTATATGTACACCAAAGGACAAAATGTCTAGTCTCTTTACGCACTCCTCCTTTTTTTATATTTTCCATGTTTGTACCTCTTTTTCTGGACTCGAGACTCGACTCGAGACTTCTCACTTCTACCTGTTTCTTCGTTCAGTACAGCATACAGCATACAGCATACAGCACCTCACCTTCACTTTGGGTTTGGGGTATTACGGATTAAGTATACGTGATGTATTTTACCTATTGTTATGATCGTTCCTGTTCAGACACGTTCACAGTGTGTATGCTTAGTTTCTGTTTTAAGACTCAAGACTCAAGACTCAAAACAAGGTAAAGGAGAAAAGGACGAACGTTTTTGATTTTTTTCTTCCCTTCATCTTTTTATTTTCCTCAGACGACCTCACCAAATCACCAAATAAATATACTACATGTTCCTACAGTTTATCCCAGATCCTAGTAAAATAGTAAATGGGACAATCACCTGCACATCCATCTTTCCTCCTCCTCCTTCTTGTGTCCTGATCAGACACAACAATAAAATACAAAAGACAACCAGCTCGAATCTCGAGTACAACGTAAACGTAAAACGTAGATATTTAAAGTGAAAACGTATACGTGTGGAATAATGAAGGGTGAGGGAATAATAATAATGATGATCAAGTGCAATAATGTCAGTATGTTTTATCTCCTTTTTTTCTTCTCTCTCTCTTTTCACGTGTACACACAATACACATGTTCTTATTGAGTATTGAGTATTGAACAACGGAACGTTTCACTTTACCTTGACGATTTGTTTTTCTCTGTACTTTGTACACTTGCACAAGGAACAATGGCAATGCAAGTGTTCTTTAAAGTGAGGCACAGAATCAAAAGTTGTTTTTCACCTACAGTCTGCACTTGATTATGGATAGAAAATACAAAAGACAAAATACAGGATGCATTTACAATGTACATTTACAATGTACATTGTGCACCGGTATACGTAATACTTAATGCACAAAACGTATCATGCGTGCGTTGTGTAGTTTGTATTTGTTATTTTGTATTTGTATTTGTTCCATTAGAAATTGGAAATGGGATATTGTTGGAAGGCTGAAGAAAACCGAACAAACTACGCACTTTTGCTTTTGTCCAGTGTGCAGTGTGCAGTAATCTTAATCATGATAGTAATAATAATAATGATAATGATCATCATAGTCGTAGTTGCAATCGTAGAAAATGTAGGAATAGTAGACGAATTTAAATTCAAAGTACTATTAATTTTTTTTGGATCGGTTCTCCAGTTTTTTTTGCTCCATCTTGTCCATCATGTGCGTATATGTTTTGTACAGTGTACAGAACTTTGTTTTAATGTTGATATTAGTGTGGAGTGGATGTTAGATGATACATAATAATGAGCTCATGCTCATATCTTCTTCTGTCTTCTCGTATTCCTCTTTGGTTTTTCGTTCTCTATGCTCTGTCTTTTAATCGAATATGTAAAAAAAGAAAAAAACGTTGATTTTTTGCCCGGTTCAACAACAACAACAACTGCAATTCAACAAGCAACATCCAACATCTAAAAGATTGTAAGACGAGATAGCGATGGAGATGGAGATGAGAGGGAGCAAAGCAGAAGAGAACGGGAATAAAAGTCAGCAGTGGAGGCCCAGTCCTTTACTTTTTATCTCTTTCTAGTTTCTAGTTTCTACACTTTTTGCATGTATATGTATATAGATTTGCAGCTCAAATCTCAACCCTCAAGTCACTAGACGTAAGATGAGGGCTATAGTCCTCTTTTACAAGTTTAATTTGAGGCTTGACAAAAAAAATCAAGTTTCTCCACGTGAACAACAACACACGTGAAGAAAGAAGAAAGTGTCCTTCAAATTAAAACAGCTGAGCTGCACTTGCACTCTCGACTCTTGACTCTCGTATCTCCAATCTCGAACTGGAGATATATTATACAATATAATTTTGGCTTTTGGTGGACTGTTATATAAACGTCACTGACAATATGTATATTGTATACAATGTAGTATAAAGAAAAGCAGTTCTATATGCATAAATGTGTATAGAGTGTGGAGTGTGGAGTGTACAGAGACATGATCAATTGCATCCATCTCCAGTGGCATTATTAGCATTAAGATTGAGGTAAAAAAAATAGTAAATCTAAAATCTAGGCGTAAACGTGAACGAACTTTGGTGAGACTCAAGACTCGAGAGTGCAGAGTGCAGAGTGTACGTAAGTAAGGTATAGGTACAAAGCAGAGAGCACAAGGGATGTTTTATGATTACCGAAACCAGATAGTGGGACGTGGGACTAATGGCGGATACACTAACCATATTCATATTACTATTCCGATTTTACTATCACTATTACTACGACTACTGCTAATCTATTATGCTCAACGCTCAATGTTCATCCCTTGCTTTTTTGCTCTTGTCTTGAGTCTTGAGTCTTGAGGATGGTGGATGCAGATGAACTGGAGATCGTTGAACGTAGAGCCTAGTGCGTAGTGCGTAGTAAAAGTCCAAGGATAAGCAGAAGTAGTAGAAGAAGAAGAAGAAGAGTGCATTGTGTGTAATAATTTTTTCCAGGGAGAGAGAGAGAGAGACTTTGGCATCATTATGCTCATGTATACAGCGTCCAGTGTCCAGTCAATGGAGAAAAAACACACGAGGACGGACGAGCAACGACCAACGAACATGGAGCAAAGTCAAAAGTGGAGTGCAACAAGTGGAAGAAGAGATAAAAGATGAGCAGAAAAAAAGTGAACAACATCACCCGCACAGAGAAGGATCAACAACCAGCAAACCCAGCCAGAATCACAATATTACCAACGACAGAGACAGCGAAAGAGAGAGAGCTTAGCTCAGCTGATATGTTGATGTTGATGTCTGGGCCCGAGAAAAACCGTAGAAAAAAATAGTAGTTACAAAGTGCCTAATCGTTGGTCAATTGATAAACGATGGACGATGGTGGACGTTGGACGTTGGACAGTGGAAATACAAAGATAATAGATATACAATATATACATTATATATTCAGGCGTAAAACATAAATACACAAAGTCAAGGCTCTAGACTCAAGACGTCGTGCAATAATGATAATAATATTATTATACGTTGTATGTTGTAGTCAAACTATCATCAAGTACTTTTTTCTCTATATTAATACTTTAATAGCTAAGAGACGGTAGACGCTGAAGGATGAAGGATGCACAATGTACGATGAACCCTAGAAGAAACTAGAAAAAAATAGAAACACATGCATTATGGATAGCTAGGCGGGTACACGTGCATATTACATGTGAATAATGAGTGTGTAAACTAGGATGAAGTTCAATTTAAGTTTGGTCCAGGTCCTGGATTGGCCACAGACACATGCAGATAGACATACAGAATCATTGTTGTTCTTGTTCTTGCAAGGTTCAACTTTCTTATTCCTCTCTTTTTCTCATCTTCCTCTACTCTCCTCTACTCTATTACTATTACTATTTTTTCATCTCTTTTTTTGTCCAGCTTATTCCTTATTCCTTATACAACGTTCAAAAACGGAGGATAGTTCCAGCTATATATCCACTATCCAGAATCCGCTGCAGCTACTAAACACTATAAACTGAGCTCACGTCGACTTCTACTACTTTTTCCACACACATGCTATTACTCATTATTATACTAGCAACACTTACTACAGTTTTTACAACTAACTACTAACTACTGTACTGATACTACATACATGTAAAGAGCATAGAGTATGGAAAATACGACAGTAAGCAAAAAATAAGAAAATTGCCTATTACGCATAAATATACGTAAATACACAAATACACATATACGCACTTAACTGACTTAACAGTTTCTAGTTTCCAGTTTCCATGCATCGTCCATCTTCTAATTCAACTGTCCACCTCTAAATTATCCCCGATATATGAAGAAAAAAAGAGTCACTGCTACTGCCACTTCCACTGCACACTGCACTGTTTACTGTTGTGTTGACCAGATAAAATTTTATGTACATGTACTTACAGCAACAATAATTATGTTCCTGCACATTTAGATTTTAGATTCATCTGTCTATTATCTACTATCTACTATCTGTCAGCTTATACAATATTATACAATGCCCCATGCCTCTTGCACATGAGTGGTCAATAGCACCAAAAGTGTTTTGTGCGTAGATTGTAGTTTTTTTATCCAGCGTCCAGCGTCTACTTCTTGTTTCTTGTTTATGTTAATACTCAATACTTGTGTACTTTTATTTATATAATATTATTTGTATATTTGTATTCACCTCATCGTCTGCATATTATTATACAGTATTTAAGATAGGTTTTTTCATGTGTTTTTATCACACGTGTACTACAAATTGAGTGTGTCTGTAGTCTATACTCTAGTATAGACTCTATACTCTATAGAGACAGAGAAACTAGAAAAGACAGACAGTAGCAAAAGTTGATGTAAATAAAAAAACCGATTCACATTACACACATTAAAGATGAGATATGGAAGGGGGTCTATTGAAAAAAACCAGTTACGACTATAATCTCCCTACACTTTTCATGATTAAATATACATTACATAATTTATTATTCTAATATTTTTTTAGTCTATATTCTATATTTTATGAAGCTTGGATTAAAACTGTAAAAGAGGCCTTTTTTATTTTTTAATATAGTACAGATCAGAAATAGTATAGATAAAAAATATAGACAAACCGTTTAGACATTTGACACTACAAGACTTTTTTAAACTTGAGACTTGAGACAAGAGACAAAAGCTCTTGATTTTATTTCTGAGTAATTAAAAGTTTTTTATACAGTTAGAAGTTAGAACTGTATATTTCATATTTCATAGTATTTGTATCTTGTATCTGTGCTTCGTTGTGTTGTGTTGTGTTTTGTGTAATATTTTATTTATGGCATATAAATTTTCAATTTTCAATCCAATAATATAAAATCCATTAGGCAGATGGATTGATGAGTTTTGAATATGAAATTAGGTGAAATGCATATACATCTATAATATTATACACACGTGTGTAAAACGTAAAAAGTGGTAAGTATTAGTATTTAGTATAACGTTTTTGCTTTTTGCATGCTGATGATACACAATACATTTATCTGTCTTGATTATTCTTCTTCTTATTATTTCGATATGATTTTCTCTCTCTCTCTCTCGCTTTTTATCTGGTTGGTTATTTGACTTGATATAGTATTAAAAAATAGGAGCATCTGGGACTTTTTAAGCTCGAGCCACCGTCGACAGTCTTCGTAGGTACCTATTTTATTATTGTATTACACCGGAGATTGTTCAATGTTCAATGTTCAGGCCGAATACGAAACGATACGATACGAAACCAAACCAACTGCTTATATTACATTATTATTGTTATACGTATTCACAAGAGACACACAAGATATGAAGAGGAGAGAGAGACAGATATCTATAATGTAGAATATATAGACTGATAATATGATATTACATGTTACATGTGCTTCGTATAAACCTTTTTCCTTCGTCTTTTTCTATTTTCTATAAGTAGTAGTGTTTACTGCTGCTTCTTTCTCTTTTTTTCTCCCTCAACACAATCAGTTGGGTTCTGGTGCTCTCTGTTTGTGTATTTACAGTCTACAGTGTACAAAGCAAACTGCGTCCGTCGGTGTGAGGGTAGAAAAAAAAATTCTTTGGGGTTTATATATTGGCTTGCTCGGCTGTACCTTGGTTTCATTCGTAAGCTGAATATCAGTCCGTGTAAAACTTGTCAAGACTTCAGTATCTCGTTGGGGTCGGAGCTGAGAAGAACGTTCGTCGTCCTTGTCCATCCTTCATTGTTCATTTAACGTTAACACAAGACATTTCTACAGAGAAGAAAATCGAGTGTGAGTAAATCGTAAATCGTGAGTTTGCTAGCCCATTTTATATACACAGTATACAATACAATATGGACCGTACTGCCACAATAAATAAATAAACTGCACTAACCGTAACCCAGTGCCTAAAGAAATATTATACTTTTACACAGTCAGAGAACAAGTGGATTGTTTATTGTGTATCACAAACTAGTACATTTCTCCCTTATATAATAAATACGTTATACTTGTTGGTCTTCGTCTTCATATTTAATAACTACGATTGAGAGTTGAGAATTGAGTAGTTAAAAACATCAACTGTGGACTTTGGTTTTTTTGTTTGAAAACAACGCTGCTCACTGCTCACTGAAAAATTAGAACGCGTGAACTTGAATCTTGATTCTTGAATGTTGAGTCGTGTCGACTGTCGTGTGTTATTTATTATTATTCTATTTGATATTTGATCTACATAAGTAAAAAGACACACTATTTGATTGAAAAAGAATTACAAAGCAGAAAAGTGTGAGTAAATTTCATTTCTAAACTGTCGGGAGTAAAAATAATCATTATCAGTGTTCAATTATTATATTATTTTTAATAATAATAAAAACAAACAGTTCGTGCAAACGTCTAAATGTGCCTTGTGCCTTGTGCTTTGTACTTTGGGAACTTAACTCGAGTGGAAAAAGTAAAACAAGGCTAAGTACATTCTAATTATTATTGTCAACATTAATTGACTAAAACATATAATATTATACTTTTGTTCAACAATAAAAATAATTGTTATCATTTACACATGCAAATCTTGAATTGTTTTGAAAAAACTGTCAAGACTAGATAGGTACAAAATCAAAAAGCAAAAAGATACAAGATACAAGACTCCCTATAAAGAAAAAGAAAACTGTGTGTGAATGAACTATTGATTCATGTCAAATCCTCATTAATTCCTCTGTGGTCTGTATAAATGGGGACATAAAACATAAAACAAATAAAACTCTTGGATTTCTATACAATAATAATAATAATTGAAGAAAAAGTTGAAGAGTTGGACATTTTTTTCCAAATTGAACAATAATTATCTATATTTTATCTATCATCGACCGATCGATCAATTGGACTCAATTTTCCAAAAGAGGAAAAGATCAACAATCCAACACAATCCTCAGGAGAGTATCATCATCACCGACTTTTGCGTGTCATTAATTTGTTGATTCACAAATCAACAAATTTCAGCATCATGCCAGTTGCAGGACTCAGCTTTAGTAATTTCAGAAGGTCAGTAAAAGTATACAACATACAGCATACAACTTTTGAAGTTTTTTGTACTATATTTTATGCTGATGTCTTTATCATTTTTCAATTTCTTTAATATTGTTTTGGTATTTACTTATTTCTTATTTACTTTTTACTTTCAGTGAGAGCACCACTACAGCATCAAGTGGCCAACAATCACCCAGCTATTCACAGGTAATGCAATATTTCAAATATCAAATATCCTTTTTTTAAGATCTTTTATTGATGCTATTTGAGGCCTTTTTTTCTTCAATCAAATATTATTTTTAAGGTACTTTCATATTATATTGTTGTTGTATAAACCCTTTACTTTTTTATCAAAAAAAGCATTTGAAAGGACAACATTCTTTATTAATTCTTTATCTGCCAGTGTAGTATTTTTTGAAGAAAATATCATACCATTTCCCGTTATATGTAGTTCGTCTTTTATTAGACTTCCTCTCTCAATTCAGAATTCAGACTAGACATTATACGCTATATACGCTGTGTCTTATATTTTAGGTTTTCCTAATCAGCTCAAGTTACACTTTCCCAATAATATCCATAGTCCCATACTCCAAATGTACAATATAATAATATTATGATGTTCATTGATGATCGTTGTTGTTGAGAAAACTATAAAATATAAAACTTTCCATTATAGAAAAAAGTAGTTATTAGAAGTATGTATGTACGTATTTATTAACAAATGTAAGGTGCATAATAATACGATGTACAGAAAGCTTTTTGTGTTCAATATGCTCAATATGCTCAATGCTCAATGTGTGTTCAGTATTCAATCTATATTATATGCTGTCCTATAAAAATCAGATAAGGTTTTATCTATTATCTACACTATATGTACATGATACATAAAGTATTTCAGTTTGATAATCTTGAAATAAGTAGACAAGGAAAAAACAATGAAACCCTTCATCAGACATCACAACGTAGGAAATTGAATTGTGCGTATACGCCTTTGACATCAAATACTTGTTCAAATACTCGGTCTATGTCTTCATTCAACAAAATAATAATGAGTATAGAGAGAGTACAGGATTAAGTATCTGTAGATTGTATATTATAAACCAGTGTCTGTACTTAAGATGTCTATAATGTATAATTCACAAACAGCCTCAGAATTTTGATCAATGAATACACTGTACTTGTTCTTAGTACAATATACAATAATAATACTGGAGAGCTATTTTAACTTTGGTTCTTTTAAAAGGTTCCTTCTCCTTTCACAACATAACTTTTATTATTCTGCATTCTGCACAGTGCACATGCTTGTAAAACAAGGAGACTATTCATTATTCATTCAAGAATTTTATAATACAAGGTCTTATTCTTAACAAAAATGAATAATTTCTAGGCATTTACCCCATTTTTGGCTAATTTTTGTACCTATTTTTAGAATTTTCTAGCAGTGGTTATAGTTATTGTTCAATGTAGGATTCATGAATGTAAGCCAAAAGTGTCAAGTGTGGTTTGAATTTTTTATTGTTTACATAAAGATTAGTTCATGTAAGATTTTGGGTGAAACTACTACGTATTTCTATTGGAATCCTCCACCTGTGACTTGAATCTATTTTGTAGTTTTTATATTATATTATTATTATTATAGTTTTGGTTAAGGATGAGTCATAACAATATTTGTGTGGTAAAAATTAGGATTTTACCGTTCCAAAGTAAGTAGGTGATGTTTACACTTTACACAAGTAACAAGTATAATAATAATATAATATTTAGTTTTAAAATAGCTCTGAATACTGAATATACCATGTGCAATGTGCAGTATGACATTTTATTATAATGGTATAAAGTTTTTCGCTCCCATTTAACCCTTGAGGACAGTTTAAAAAGTATTAGTCACTTTCATCAATAGAGTTATTCATGAACATGAAAAAAGGTCGTCGTTCCTACTTAAAAGCTTAAAGAAGATTGCCTTTAACTTCCCATTTTATTTGTGGTTTTCAGCTATAAAAATCACATACAGATGTGTCTATTTCTTAATGCTTATTCACACAAAAAGAAGCATTCTTCTTTTTAATATCATCAACCAAAATACAAAGTATTTCCGCTATTTTTCCATGAGCTTACAACTTACAACCTACAACCATGAATGTCTCTTTTACTAAAGGTCATTATTACACATTTGGACAATATTCAGTATTCAGTGTTGAACTATTTTTATAAACTATTTAATGTAGTACGAAAATTCGTGTTGTGTGTTATGTATACCATTTAATTTTTTAAATGGTTTTTTAATAACATTTTCCATGTTAGATTTTTCTGTGGTCTTATGAATATGAATATTGAATATGTTTACACATAAGAAGTTGACTATTGACTATGCAAGGTCGAGGTTTGGTTTGTAGCTGCTTTGGCATAATAATCCTTTTGTGTCTTACTTAGTCTACATACATACATACACATAATACATGACAGTGCATGTAAAAGATTTAAAATCTAGAATCTAGACGTTACAATCAAAACAATGGTAAAATTTCAATATGAAAACTCACTTTTTGTTGTTGTCACCCTTATACCCTCATCTCATTATTATTATTATTATTATCATGGTTGTCGTTGGGTGGCAGATGAAAATTTTATTACACTGAACACTGAAATGTTTTGTTATTCAAAATATTATTATAACAACGGATTTCGATTTCACTTCAAGATTCAAGAGGAAGGTAGAAGAATTATAGGAGAATCCATATTTGTATTTTGCATGCAGACTGTAGAGGTATTAAAAACAGTTTTATGTCTTTCATTGTCAAGTTTGTGAGCAGTTTCGTTCCTTACATCTAACATTTTACAGTCTTCTTCTGTCTTTGATGAAAATGGCATATTGTAGATTGTAGGCTGTAGCATTTATACATAAGTAAGTCTTAAAATAATCCGGTTGACTATACCAAAGTAAGTCTATGCACGATATTTTTTGGTACAAAAAGTAGTGTACATGTGTGTGTGTGTTTATAGTTATGTAATAATAATGATTAGTGATAATTGAAGTAATACGTGATATTTTGAGGTATTTCAATGATAGAGTTGAGATATAATAATAATAATAATACGTATTGGAAGTTGGGAGTACCTGTTAGATATTTCATGTAAGGACTTATACAATATATAGAACATGGAACAGTGGATTTTTAATATTTTTATGAAGCATGTAATTGAGAGGATAGACTATAATAGTGTATATCATCATTTCTTTCAACCCTGTTGAAATTTTCAACTCTAAACTCGTAACTCGAAACAGTAAACAGTACAAGTACAAAATACAAGCTAATGCATCTTTATTCTGTAGCTGTATTTTGGAGTCAAAGTAATGGTGATTTAAGTAGAAGCATCATCATCACCATCATGACTCATTAGCCTTCGCAGTTTACTTGTTCAAGTTTCAAGTTGAAGTACTCATTGCTTAGCACTCGGCGAAAAACTGCAGTTAAACTATATTGCAGTGGTTTAACATATTATCATGATTATCCTTAATATTGTTGATTGTAGATACTAGATACTAGATACATAATATATATAGAACGGAACCGAGTATGCTTGTGTTTTGTGTACCTCTCTACTCTCTATTCTCTATATACTCTGCATGTTTGTAATAAGTTGCTCCTCTCTCATTTGTTTAAGCTGTATCTACATCTACTGTCAAATCTCCTATACAGTATTATAAGAGATATAAGAGTTTGGTTCCTTTACTTGTACTTGTACTTTGCAAGGTACAAGCAGAAGAAGAAGAAAAAGTTCAGGGAGAATACCTATAGTAGAAAGGATACATAGAGAAATTGAAATTAGTATTCTTGAAGGTTCTTTCTTTCTTTCTTTCGTTCTTTATTGTCGAGGAGTTTGGAGTTTAGAGCTTGCTGCTGGAACCAAGTATAAATATTAGATATATTTACAAGTCTACTAAACAAAACTCAGACGTGTTGAGTATAAGGTATAAGCAATCATATCTAAAGTCATCACATTTACCATCATGTACAATATTTATACCAGTTACAAGTATAATATTTATCTCTTACTCCGTACTCCGTACTCCATACTCATTCTTCTTCATCTTCTCCCTTCTTTGTGTGTTTTATATTTTATATTGTGCACAGTACACTCTATACATATTATTATTATTATAGTATATAGATCATCATTGATATTTATAGAGTGTGGAATAACACTGAATAACATTAAAGTTACCAAGTGGTACCTAATTCCTAATACCCCATGCATCATGCATAATAAATGATAATATCAATACAGTATGATTTGTTACTTTTATATAAACACATTTTACATCTACGTGTTTGAAATTTTTCTCCATCCTCCATCCTCCATTCTCCATACTGAATATTGAATTGACTGTGGAATTTATTTAGTATACATTTTGTAAGACTAAAAAAAGGGTAGAATGTACAATACAGCAAAAACTAAAGCAATGTAGAATATTATTATATATCTAGAATCTAGAATCTAGAAAAAACAGGATATAGATCCAGGATCCAGGATTCATTTTTTATAATGAAATCATATCGTTTTATTTTTCCTTTCATATCCTTTTACTGTTTACCTTGTGTGATCAATGATCTATAGTGTTTCACGTACTCTTATTTGTCAATTTTTTTCGTTCACAATCCCCAATGCATACAAAATAGCTTTAAAGAGGGGGGTAAAACTTTAGAATTTAGAGCAGTCGAAGCTTTCATGAATCGAGTATTTAGTACACACTCGCAACTCATCACTCCACTCTCTAACTCAGTCAACTAATTCACCCTGGTTAGTTAAGCTTATTAGTTAACCTCTGTTTCCTCCACATTCTATTCACGGTCATTCCTCAAAGCTCAAAGCTTCAGCGGGCTACAGAAACACAAATACAATAAATATACATGTGTATGATTGCCTACATATTTGTAGATATTACTCACTCTCGATTCTCAATTCTCAATCTTCTCTTTGTTCGTGTATAGTGTACACAGATGATAGACTGTGAAGTTGTGTGTATTGAGCATTGTGTACAAATATTATACTAGACACTAGACACTAGGTATTTGTATGTACACATACATGCATATTGCCAGGTGAGAAAGATGAATATTGAGAATTGAGAGGATTGGGAAAGTGAATTAGAGATTGCTTTGTACATGATACACTGTACAACAAAGCAAACCAGAGATTATATATTATATCAAGATATTTTATATAGAGAGCATGCTCTAGACTCTAGACTCTAGAGAGAGGTACTTCACATCGGAATCTGAATCTGAGATCTGAGTCATAATATCATGACTGGCATACATAGAGTAGTTACTAGCTAGTAGATAGTATAACATGACCATTTAGTTACATTGAAAAGTGGTTGATAAAAGTGTAGGTGGGCAACTCGTATGTGTATATGTGTTTTGTGTTACGCTTACTCGTCTTCATGAATAAAAACGTCGGCACTGAGCACTGAGTATTGAGTATGAGGACTGAGAATGACGCTTTGCTGCCTGCTCACTGCTCACATTCATGTTAGTACCTACCTAAGTCAATTTTCTTTATGGGAAGAGAGCCTACATACTACATACACGTACGTAGTCACTGTTCCTAATTCAAAGCAGAGGAAATTCTATGGTGAGGCGAGCGCAAAAAAAATTCTTTATGCATTTAAAATACAGCAATAGTCAACTCCACTGGTAACTGGTAACTTGTACGTTGTATGTATGTAACGCAACAATAAACCAGGACGTGTGTATTTTATATTGTGTATATAGATGAATATTATGTGTTATGGGTTATGGGCAATGAGCAATGAGGAATGAGTAGTGTTTCGGGTACTTGCATCTGTTGTGTACACACTCCACAGCGGAAAATCAGTATCAGGAAATCTACATGGAGAAAAAAGCTGGATATCTCTGTAGTCTGTACTCTGTATGTTGTATTCTCTATTCTGTATCCATGGAACTTGACATTGCTGGGTTGAAAGACAGAGTAGCTTAATATGTATGTAGAATGTGAAGTGTATAGCTTTTAGATTTTAGTAGTCGTCATTGCTCTTGTTGGTGATGGTTTGGTTGTTATGTTGTGTTGGTGTGGTTGTGTCCATCAGTTAGACAATTGTATGTAAAGATGTACGTGTAACGTGTAAGTTTCACTCCCTGGAAGTTCTCTGTTTCTCTGGTTAGTACAAGTTAGAAGCGGGGGGAAATGTCTGACAACTGACGAAGCGTAGTACCTTCATTGTTCATCGTACTTTTGTGGCATTGTTTCACCCTGTGTCTCTTTCTGTTTCTCTCTCCCTCTCCACTCTCCACCGTTTCTTCATATTTTCTCCGTGGCCTAGAATCCAGAATCTAGAATCGAGAAGGAGTGACTTTTCAAACTTGAAGCATTTCAAAAAGTTTGTACAGTTTATTAACAATCAATCAACATGTTCATTACAAATGTGTAGCAATGTGTCAATATTCAACAGACATGAAAAGACTCACTAATCGCCAACTGATTTTATTACTACTGATAATTGATAATTGATAATCTATCATCCATCGTCGATAATCGATGATACTCCATATCCATACTCCATACTCGATACTCCAACTATAAAGAATTGAAGACTGGAGTAAAAAATTACTTGACAAGAAAAACCACCTTCAACATTTTAAACGTGTGCACAAAAAAATAAAAACTAGTTGTACATTGTTTATTACATATGGAGTACATTGTACTTGCTGTTGATTGTTGATTGTAGATAGTGGATAAACACACCACAACACAACATCATCATCATGTCTGTCGCAATCTTTTGAAGTTTAAATGTAAATTTTCCTTTTAATATTTCTGACAAAAGAAACGTAGGGGTTTAACTAAGGTTAAATTCAAAATACCAAATACCTAAAACTTAAGACTTAAGACGTAAAACATACATGCAATAACAGTAATACCTGACATTTGTATGTGAAAGATACACAAAGATAACACTATCTGTTAGCAGAGACGGAGACGGACTAGAAACACAGAATGCGTAGTATATTATGTACAAAAATATCATCATGTGTGAGAATTGAGAATCTAGAATGCAGAATGTGTAATATATGATCATTGGGGATGTGACGATGACTGTGATGGTGAAACAGTGTGAAGAGTGAAGACTCAAGAGTGTTTTTGACTTGAACGTCGAGTGTCGAGTCTAGAGTGTAGATTGTCGAGTGGTGAGTAAATATAATAATTGTTTAAATGATTGTTCCAAGCGCACTGTCAACTGTCTCTCTTTTGTTTCACATGTCATAATTATGACACTGTGCTTTGAGCCTCGAGCTTTGAGTTTCGAGCGTGGAGTTATACTTAGCAGAAAAAAGAGTTGAAATTATCGTCATACTGTTGATTGCAGATTGCAGTATACAATATACAGTCTACTCTTGCAGAATAAGAGTAAATTTATGTATAAAATAAATACATGCTGGTTATCCTTTATCCAAGTATAATATTTTACAAATTACAAATGCAGTGTAGGGATAATGGATAATAATAATTTATTATGATGATGGAGAAATATTTTAATTCGTTTCTTGCTTCTAGAGTCTAAACTCTAGACTCTAGAGTACAATGAACATATATTATAAATTGTAAAGAGTAAATAGTGAATAGTGAATAGTGAATCGTGCATAATTTAATATAGAATGTAGACAGTGTTCAAAAATGTACATA
Source organism: Sminthurinus aureus (assembly GCA_034698265.1). Classification (NCBI taxonomy): domain Eukaryota; kingdom Metazoa; phylum Arthropoda; class Collembola; order Symphypleona; family Katiannidae; genus Sminthurinus; species Sminthurinus aureus. Next base: position 50,226 of record JAQGBH010000090.1, read on the forward strand.
TTTTAGCGTAAAACAATTTACCTACATTGAAGATTGAAGAGACAATGAATTCATTCAAGCGTGGTCTATTGCTTTGTAGAGGAGAGAAGAGAGAAGAGGGAGCAGAGTACAGAGACTAATTAAGATGGATAAACGGTTGAGTTTCCCGAAATTACCTCCAATTCCGTTTCCTTGTATAGTTGTGGGCATGTTCCATTTCATTTTGTTTCATTTCATCCTGCCACAATAATATAATAAATACAGGAGTAGCAACGGCATTTACACGTTGAACATTGAATACGCACAAAGCAGAGCCGTCAATAACAAATAGCTCAATTACTACATTCTCCTATCTAGATTCTAGAATCTATATACCATATCTACAATCTACAACAGTCAAAAGTCATAGTAGGACATTGAGAGAACAAAATAGATTTTTAATATGTACACAGCACCTCTTCAATGCTCAATGCTCAATACTCGATTCAAGGGTCGTATGTACAAAGAGTATGATCATATAAGGTATGAGTGAGGCTCATTCACGGTTATTGTTTCTTCTTGACTTATTGTGACTTTTCCTTACTGCCTATAATGTATAAGAACTGCAAAAGAGAATGAGGGGTAGACTTGCTGAGGGTTAGATTGGTCCAACATTTATTTTCTCTCTCTCTCTCTTCGTCTCATTGTTGTAGCTGTTGTTGTTGTTCCTGTATTGTATTGTGTGTATTTGTATAAAGTAGTTGAAATCAATGGAATTGGACAGAAATTACCCACCTCGTTGATGAGGGTCTTTAAAGTTTGGGAGTTTTGGGAGGCGGTCAAATTTATTTATTAGAGCCTGGCCAATACTCAGTTCACTCAATAGAATAGTAGAATCGAATGGATGTTGGAAGATGAGCATAATATTCCAATTCGACATTAGACATTTGACTCGGAAATGTAAGTCTGAAGTTATTTTGTTTGCTCCATTATGTATTGTGTATGTAGTTAGAACTTTACAAGTCTCCTTCTCTCTGTCCAGTTTTGTTTAGTTTCGTTCCGTTGAGGAGACGTCTTTTAGATTTTAGACTCACCCAAGTAATACGCATCATTATGTTCCTGTTATTATCATTATTGTTGTACTCTCCATGCTTAATATTATCATACAAATACCTGAGTTCTTTTTCTATTATGATGTAACGTCCCAATTCCCAATTTGAAATTTCAAGTATGTATTATGAATCTCCTGTTCTCCTGTCCTGGAGGCTGAATTGAGCACAAGTTATGCCTTTTTTCATGGATATTCTTATTTGGGTGTCAATACTGATTTTTCGTTTCAAGTACAATTACAATATACAATATATATTGAATAGATATGTATGCTTGAAATTTAAGGCTTTGATTTTTGATTGCCTGTCTACCGTCTGGTATCTAGTATCTAGTGTCTTCTGTCTTCTGTCTAGTCAATATTGAATAGTGCGGCATGTATTCAATATTCAGTATTCCAATATTCTAGTATTCATTATACAATCCGCGTCAAATTAGGAAGAGAAAAAAAAGAAAAATTTATGATTAGAGTTTAGACACGGAAATTCCAGAAGATTTTATATTTTACAGCTTCTTTTTTTCTGGAAAGGCGGGGGCGGAGACAATCATTCACTCATATATCTTTCCTCTTTTGTCATATAATCGTCAAAGGAAAGGAAAAACAAGAGAAAAAGAGAAAAGGAGACAGAGAGCTGGAAAATATACTGTAGTTTTGCTTTTGCTTTTTAACCTTGTAAACGTTGGAATTATGATAGTATGAAGTATGATTATCCGTCTCTTGTTTCAGTTCGAAATACGGTCAAGTACAGCTACATAAAATATCATACGTAATTTGAGCATTGAGCATCATTACAATCTGTTATTTTGTAGGCATTAACCATGTTTTTTATTTCTAATTAACTTGTGTCTTGTGCACTTAGATAAACAATAAACACGACTGAAATTCTGATGTCTGATATTATTGTACAAAATACATAACTAATAACTAATAACATTAAAATTGATATTAAATTACTGTAAATTAGAAATATCCCAGAGTAATATTATTGATGAGTTGTAATTATTGTAATATTAGTTTATGCAATAGTTAAAATAATGTAATATAATATATTTATTTATGATTTATATCTTATTATTTATTATCCATACAGGCACTAACAACAGACTCCTCTTCCTCTGAACAAGCCATAATGAGCAGCGTCGTATTTTGTATTCATCACAAGGATGGTTGCAACTGGTCCGATGAGCTTAGGAAGCTTAAGGTATGCATCTTTTTATTTAATAACTATTTATCTGTAGTTTGTATATTGTTTGTACATCATACACTGGATACTGTACACTGGACACCCAACGCTTCAAATAGTTTGGTGATGATTAATGAACGATTGTCGATATCACAAATGAAGTATAATTTAAATTTATACCTACATGTAAATTTACAGTGTATCTTGTATAATGTATAATATACTTTCACCACACCACAAGGCGATAGATAATAGATAATACTAAATGCCAAACCATTGATGTAGAATGTAGAGATAATATTAACGATTAGCAACTCTAAAAGAAGAAAGAAGAAGGTGCAAGACATTTGTATATGTATAATGCATAATGTACAGATTTAATTTTTATTCTCATGCAGAAGAAGAAAGATCAAGTACGTAGAATGTAGAATACAGAATATGGAATGTAGGAGTAGGAGACCAAAGGAGAGAGAAGGTCAAGAGTAAATAAATAAACAAATAAATGTTGATGGTGATGGTGAAAGTAAATTTATAGTGACAGGCGAGATTAATTTTTAAAGCGATATTATTAGTATCCTCTTTACTCTTTACTCTTTACACAATAGTAAATGAGGGTATGAATGATGATGATGATGATGATGACAAAGGCATTTTTTATTTTTGTTTGTTTGTAGTGTGTATATGAAGTGTTGATGATATTATAATAATATGCATGATGATGATGATGATAATAATAATAATAGTGTATTTTCAATTGTGTGTGTATGAAAATTGCAGGGCCATTTGAATACATGCCGATTCGATGCAGTGCAATGTCCAAGCCAATGTGGAGCTTCGATTCCGAGACTTCTTCTAGAAGATCATCTTCGCTTCACTTGTCTCCTTCGCCGAACGACATGTCAATATTGCAATAAAGTATTTACAGGCGAAGAACTTGAGGTACGAGTCATTTTATTATTCTTACTATTCACTTTGTACATACCGGTGTTTATTATCATTTATGATGCATAGTATTTAGTATTTAGTACATGGTCCAGAGACTTGCGACCAGAGGACACGATTAAGTGAAAACTCAGTAATCATTTGAGTTTACACTGTGGAGGACAAAAATGGTGAATAGCGTGAAAAATATCATTTATATATCGTATATTGTATATGAACATTGAGCATTGAGCTTTGAGCTCGATATACAATAGACGATGCACTTGAAACTTGTAGAGAACTTGACAATAAGTTGACTATCTTGTGAACTGTTAGCAGAAAAAAATAGAAAAAACGAGCCTTCTCCGTCCCTCCCTCTGTGTTATTTATTTATTTATTTTCATGCTAATGGAATCCTTTTTTTCTTTCGTTTCGTCGCTCTCAATTTTCTTTTCCTTTGATTTCCTCGAACCTTTCGGACACTCTAGTCTCTAGTCTCTCGTCTCGGCATGCTGTAGGCATCTGTCATGGTGTTCGTCTTTCGTCTTCTATCAGAGTACATGGGAAATGTAAATATGTATGAGGATAAACCTTTTGAGTTTGGAGTCTTTTGACTTGGTGACGACTGTCTCTGTGATGCCTTTTATATTGTATGTACAATGTACATTTACAATTTACATGCATAATACTTCTGTATTCTACATATTATAAATTATATTATTCACAAATTCTTTTCATTTCTCTCTTACTGTGACCGAGAGTTTCACGCCGTCTCCAAGGAATAACTAGATTTAACCTCTGGATTCTGGATTCTGTGTGTACATTGTGCATTCTATGTTCTACAGTACGTAATATACTTATTGTCAAGTTCCAAATTGAAAGTCAAAGTGTCAGACCTGTGAATTTGTACCGTAATATACATGTAATTATACTTTATACTCGTATCTGTGTACAGTGTACTGTGTACCATGTATTATGTATGTTTTTTCGGAAAATTGAAATAAACGACGTTGTACATATATGAAGTAGCGAGTATACAGTATACGTACACAGAAATCCACGGGGATGTCGTTGTTCAAATTCTCCTTACTTTATTGTCCATGATTCCCTCGAGGCTTCTATACGCACTTGTATTTTGTACTTGTTTTACTTGTTGTAGCCCTGGATTCTCTTTTAAAGATACTTCTCCAGAAACCGAACCAAATACTAGAACCAGAACATATTGTGTATTTATTCAATTTTTTCGGTATTTTTACTTTATTTCAGAACCACCACGGGAGTTGTGGGTATGAGCCGATATACTGTGAGAATAAATGCGGTTCCAAATCTCAAAGGAAGAATATGAGCCAGCATATGAGTACTGAGTGTCCAAAGAGACTTGTGGTGAGTATTGAGTTTTGAGTATTCTTCTTCTTGGAAAAAATAATATAATAAGTATATGCTTTTACCTTTGGTTATGCTTTTATTATACCCTGTTTATTGGTTATTTGTTATTATCCTGGTGTTTTGACTATTGAATCTTGAATCTTGAGAATTTTCAAAATTAGCTGTTTATTATTCTTTATTATTATTCGTAATAAGTTATTAAATAACAAGTATTAATAAAGAATTTTCCCCATTTACAGCCTTGTCGTTCATGCAAAAAGGAGTTTGTGGCGGATACTCTTGCAACACATCATAGCAAATGTGGACGTTTCAACGTCATTTGTCCAAATCGTTGTGGCACGCCATCCATTCCACGTGAGGAACTAGATTTACATCTCAAAGAAAAATGTTCTGGAATTGTCATGCCCTGCATCTTCAAGGACTCTGGATGTAAATTCAAAGTAAGTCAAGAGCACAATGTATTGTTTCTTTATTTCAGATTTCAGACCAGACCAGTGCATACCTGTTAGCTGTTAGCTCTTAAGTACATTTGTCATTTTATTCATGGTAACAGGCGTGCGGTTAGCTTTGAAACTGTAAATATGCATCTTTGATCTTCATTTTTATCAATGAACAGTGAATAGGGATACTTGATACTTTGTATTACGGAGTATATCACATACTTGAATAATAATATATTATACAACTATTCATATATTTCATATTCAGATTCATGTATTCATTTGTTAATATGACACATTTTTAATACCACAAGGAATTTAGGTTTCTTTTTTTGTTCCTCATCTTGTATAATGTCTAACAAAGTGGAATAAAAATGATTGTCATAATATTCAAATGTAGGGTTCTTTGTTGCTCGTTTCTTCAAGATTCAAGAGTGAGTGAGTGATGGAGGAATTTAAGTTGCATAAAGTTATGAGCAAGAAAAGAATCATGATACACAATACATAATACTTGTAACTTGTAACTAGCTCTATAATATATAATATATAACTCTGAGGGTGATAATAATAATAATAATAATATGGTTACCAATAGACAATACAATAGATATATTATGTACAAAAAGGCTACGGAAATCATGTATGAACGTGGTAATGAGAGGCTATGAAACCAAAAGGTTATTAGTTATTATCAATCTAACAACACCAAAATACAAAATACAAAATGCTAACAAGTGCCGGCTCAAATCTGAAGCTAACCACCAATAATGTATTTTTTCCTCTACTGTTTTCTCTACACTATATTATATATTATTATAATATTATAGTCGCACATTGTACATATGGTGATGATGAAAAGTACTTAATACTACCGATTAACTTTTGATACTAAAGCGAAAAGTCTAGTTAGCTGATGATAGTTCTGAGGTAAAAAAAAAAAAATTAGCTGCACATTATTATTCCTGATGAGTAGAGCCTCTTCATTCTTTAATATGAGCAATGAAGGAGAAAAAACTAGGAAATTATACTGCATAAAATAAATTACTATTGTAATATGGCACTTGTGGCATATTACATATTACATATTATGATTGTACGTAGGATATATCCTGTTTACTGTTTATACTGAGTAATATGAAAATATAATGTAGGATGTGGCTCATGTATGTATGTATTTACCTGCTGCAGATCTCTCGCCTCATTTTGCACCTCTCTTTTTTTCTGTAACATATGAAACAAGAATTATTAGTAGTGTGTTTAGCTAGTGTTTAGTGTTTGGTGTTTAGCTATCAACTCCTCTCCCATCTCTCTCCTCTCCTGTTATAAAATATAATAAATTCATTGTAGAGATGTAGAGGTTGAGGAAAAATTAGGATTTGGAATTGCAATGTCTTGCTGTGCTCTTTCCTCCTTACTCCTTACCCATTCCTCTTGTATTCTGGTGCCTTGTGCTCAGCAGAAAATTTACACAGAGGAGACGAAGAAAGGTAGATGGAATTTTTTTTGAAAAGTTATGCAGTGGCTTCCTTTTATGGTTGAGACCAGAGACCAGACTATAACGCATCAAATCATTATGATGAGTATTTACCATTTACCATGAGCATCAGAATCAGAATCAGAGTCATATAGGAACTGTATTGTGCAGATTGTATATTGTATATTGTAAAAATCCTGATTTGTATTCATAAGGTACGACGACAATTTCTTTCCCTTTTGTATTAAGAGATTTTATCGTGTTTATTTCAACATTCCATTAACTTATCATATCCTATTAATTTCTCCACTCTTCAACCATAATACCTACAGCTGAGTGAGTTTCTCTCTCTCTTCTCTTTTTTCTCTAGTTTCTTCAATGATTCTTTTTCCTTTTGGAAAAACTGAAAGTTTTTTCATATTTTTATTATTATTTCGGGGGGAAAAACCGGATTATTCCAATGTTCAAATGAAAATAATCATAATATTAATTGTTATTATTATTATCATGTATTTTTATATATGGTGATATGTGAGTAATAATTTTAAATACTTCAAACCTCAAACCCTTTTCATGCTGTACAAAATGAGTAAAAACTAATATTAAAATTTAAAATACTTTTAATTTTTTTGGCTCATTTGTGAATGCTTCAAGCTTGAAGGCGTCTAGATTCTACATTCTAGAGTCTTGAGTCTTGAGTCTTGATTTTTGAATTTTGGACAGAATGAGAGAGGCTCGAAATACATTGAGATTATAAAGCACCTTATTTTGGGTACAGTACTATGAACTATGAGTAATATGAGATACATTCAAAACGTTCTTGTTTTTCATACAAAAAAACCAGTTGGCGTGTGCAAAAGGCAAAAGTTCTTGGTTTTTCGTGCCAATGTTTGTGTTGTTTTTTTTTCCGAGACAAGGAAAGGAGAAGGAGAAAGGGTAAGAGCCAGAGCAAGACAGACGGATATGATTTAGTACCTGAAAGTGATCTGGGTATATATCAAGTATATTATAGCTTCACATTTTGCATACAAAAGATGAAGTGAGATAATTTATTCCATATTTTGATAAGGAGCGCGGAAATATTTCATCTGTCTAATTTGCCATGAGTAAACGGGAAAATTATAACTTCATTACTGTGTTTCTAACTATAATTGAGCTGTAGAGTTTACTTTATGCTGTTGCATCCACTATTCACTATTGGAGTGACTATTCGACTATTGCAGGAGGAGTTGATGTACATTTTTTCGTTAATACATTTTACGTGTTGAAAGGCGAAAGGAGAAGAGTTTTTACAATATACGAATATACAATACAAAAAGAAAAAGATTCTTTTCCTCTTCTTTCTTTTTCAGTACACTGTGAGCTGTAAGCACGTATTTGTTTCAATATTGTTTATGTTCGTGTGCTCTCCCTTTATGAGCATTTCCATTAAGATATTTCTCCATGATCCATGATTTTTAAACCTTGAGTTTTGAGCTGTACAACTCTTCTGATTGTAACTTTTGAATTTGGTGAAATCTTCATGTAAAATGTGACTGTGAATGAATATTTGGTTTTGGAATGGCCACTAATCGGCAATCGGCTCTCAGCAGTAGCCTCCTTATCCAAATCCAAATCCAAAAGTTGGGAAAATTATGCACATTCAAGTGATGTGTATGACGTGTTATGTGCGGATTACAGATTGCATCATTCGTATGCAACAGGTTCTCTCCTAATCGTCCATCTTCCATTTTCACTACCACTTTTAAACTTATGACTACAATTTATCTTTACAATTTATTGACCAATTTCTACGTTCTACACTCCATAATACATCATACATCTTGCAGAACTGCATATATCTGCATTTACTGAACAAGCAAAGAAAACAAGAAACCCCCAAAAAATGTGCCTCATTGTGCGTGTAGAGTCCAGAGTTTGTTCTTCTGATTATTATTATTATTATGTCAATCTTGAATCTCGAAACTTGAAACTTGAACAAATATCACTGGAGATCAATAAAGTATACAGTAGAGAAAATGATTCTATTTGCCTATGTTTGTGTAGCGATGTTGCTGTTTCCGCTTCTCTTCTCTTCTCTTGTCTTCTTCTGTTTGTGTGTACATTGTACATGAATCGATTTAAGATTCTCGAGACTCGAGACTCAAGACTGCTGACTCATTCATAAGGTAATGAAGATGAGTTAATAATGTTTACTATTAACAATCATTCCCCACGGCGGATGCAACTGACAAATTTAAAACAGTCTGCAGTATTTTACACACAGAGATAATAAGCATAATGTACATATTACATATTACATATGTATGATGCGTAATACATGATAATAGTCAAGAATGAATATCTTATTTATCAATTTGTACAATCATTTTTCTATATCCCCTGTACTCTCTACGCTGTATGCTGAAGACAATGAATGGATGCGCCATAGTTCCATATGCAAGTATTCTTTCTTTCTCTGCATTTTTAATATTATGTATGCATAGCAGGATTTGTGGCTGGTGTGCAATTGTACGTGTATTGCATGTTCTCATCACCGCCTCCACAAAAATGCACCAAGAATTGAACTGCATGAATGTACATGTACAAACAATGTCTAATTCCTTCTCTTCTTCTTCGTCTTCTTTTCCTTTTGGTTTTTGAAGATAAGCTTGTTAAGTATGATTAGGGTTTTTTGGACTGGAGGGACTCGATCGTTTGTTTAGTTTGTTCTTAGTTCCTAATACATATTACATATTTTCTGCTACAGTATCCAATGCTCTGTGTACAGTGAGAAAAATGTTGAGAGAAAACTTAATGACACAAACACACACCAGCCAAAAGTCCAAGTCAAAGCCAACCAAGCAAAAGTAAGCACACACATGTCTTTACAGCACAGATTTTGTACATGAACTCTTAATATTATTATTATTCGTATTCTTGTAACTTGTATCTATATTCTATGTAGAAAGTAGAAAGACAAAAGAAGACAGAAGACAAGTGCACCCTTCCCTTCCTATCTCATCTGATCTTATTCTCTTTTCCATGTACACTGTACATTGAACATGGCATTGCATTGGATTGCATTGGATGGCCACGATTATTTATTGTCGTGTTTCTCCCTTTGCAGACCAGATTTGTGCACTTTGATTCTTGGACCGTGCAAGTTTGCATTCTGAAAGAGAAGAAGAGCACATATCTACAATATATTATATAAAAAGAAAGAATGGAGCATGAAGGGATGTAAAATGTAAAAGCAGAGCCGAAAGGGAAGAAAAAATAACACTTGAGCACTTTTTTGTGTATACAGTATACATATAGAGATATGCTGAATACCTACAATCTACAACCTGCAGTTTACAGTTTACAATTTACAGGGAAAACAGATACGTGCTGTATTTCATACGAAGGTATGAAAATGAAAAGATACACCTGACAATAACAAGTCAAATAAAATCTCTCCTTTTTTCCTTCTTCTCTTGTTCCTTGTTCGTTCTTCGTTCTGTTTTCATCTGGAGTTTGGAGTCTGGAGAATCTCCAATCTCCATTGTACATGTACAATGTACATGTACATGTGTATTTGCATATTTGGATAATTTAAGCTGCACTTGCGAATGCATTTAGTATTACATGTGTACATAAAGTGCAAAGGTATTCGGTAAAGAAAGAAAGAGACTGCCAGAATCAGAGATATGGAATATGGAAAATAAAAGGAAAAAGATCTCCGTGTGTGGAGGAGCATCAATGTCAATGTCAAATTCAATGAGAGAACTCTATGTTCGTGTTATTTTGCATTTAAAATCTTTTCTGGTGAATTGTACTTGTAGTTGGAGGTACTAGATTCTAGATGCTAGATGCTAGATACAAAGGAAGATGTGGATATTATATGGATAATGTTATTCACAATCTCATAAAGATATGATGATATGATCAGCAGAAAAATCCTAGTATCAGAAATCACATCACATCATGGTGGTTCTCTACATTCTACATTCTGCATTCTACATTTTACAACAAGTAGACATTATGTAGAATACTGAGGTATCATGTAAATTGTAAATATAAAATGAATGCAGAACGCAGAGTACCTACGAGAAATACGCTAATATAATATTATTATGTTATGTATTATGTATTATGTATGAATGAACAGAGAATGTAGCTAACTGTCATTTCGGAACTTTATGACTTCATGGCCTTCTGTCTGTTGGATGTTTTCTCTTGTCTATAACTATATACAAGTTGCATTCCAGCTTACCACACTCTTATTCTAGTCTCTAGTCATATTATGCATTATTATGTAATATTATGTGGATATACGTATTACTTAAGTTTGAGCTTGCATGTAAAACATGTAAATATATTAAAGTGAAATTTTTTTCTACCTTCTCTTTATACACATTTAACGGTACATACAAAATACAAAGATAAAAGATGTGAAACTTTTTTTTCAATTTGACTAAAAATGTATTCAATTTTTCAATCTTTAACTCTCTGTGATCTGACTACGATTGGAGTTTTGACTGTGATGTGTAATGTGTAGAATCTAGAAAGACTATATTGTAAAATAATTGTAAATTTTCACATTCCACTCCATTATGCAATATGATACACATAATTTACTTATTTCAAATTGCAATCAGAATTGCATGATAGGATGATGATTTTTTTCATTCCCTTTCTTTTTCAATCTTTGTCTCATTCTAGATTCTAGTTTATGGTTTATGTCACTTGTGAAAATTGAGAAAGGAAAAGAAATCCAACTCATTTCATTGGAATGTTTTAATGGTTGGGCGGAGAAATAGACAAGGATATTGTCAAACGTTTTTCATCCATTTTATCACCAATCAAGATGGTAATATTATCCTGTACTATTCTCTCCTTTTTCCTTTCTTGATTCTAGATTCTTGATTCCTGATTTTTGATACCTGAATTAAATCAATAAATAAATCTTTCCATTTGAGATTGGAGATTGGAGATGCTGTGATATCCCTTGCTTAAAAATTCAAGGAATAACGAATAATGAGTCGTATTGATTCCATATGTCATTGTATACAAAATGCATTTAAATTTAAAAAGATTTGATATTTGATATTTGATCGGAAATGGGAAAGAATGAAATGTAATGTTAATCAGCAATTGCGCTCAAATTGACTTGAATAATGAATAATTAAAAGAAAAGAAGACATCTTCAAAGAGTTGTGTATTATTGTACATTTAAAATTTAAATAGTTGGCATTAGTTGGTTTAGAGTTTAGAGCATTAAGACATTATTTTTGTTTTATCAGTCTCATCATCAGTCTGTCGGATCTTTCTATTATGTTTAGTATGTCTAGTAAGTCTAGTATCTAGTATCTAATATCTAGTATCAATTAAAGAATGCATTAACTATTATAGTAGCCTATTACAGTTTATACTGTGTATTCTGATTGTGGATTGTGAATAGATATTCCGTATTGGATAAAAGAGAAACAAGTTTTTCGACGGCATCGGTGTTCGGTAGATTTTACATTTAAAAAAATCAACAAGTAAACAAAGACAGATATAAGATAGGAGATAACATGATGTGAATAATATTATTATCAACTTTGCAACTTTATAATGCTCCAAGGAATTGTAAATCGTCGGAATGGCCAAATAGCAAATGATCATACTAACCACTTGATGCTTCTTCATGTCTCCTGATCACTGTAGATTGTTGAATGTTCATGTTATGGCTAATGTTATGTTAAAAGTAGTCGAGTCTAGAGTCTAGAGTCTAGAGTCACAACGTAAATTGCAAATAAATACAAAATACAATAATTGCGATTTCAATTTGATCATACATTCATACAGTAGAGAGTAGAGTGGGATAAGGATCAGAAATCAGAAAGGAGGTAGAATGATCAAGTTTTGTTGGTTTTTGTCGTCTTTTACTGTTTATGTCCATCAAACGATATGTGATAAACTTTTGCATCTACGTTGTCGTTGGTCTTTATGTTTATGAGTGTGTGTGTTTTACATGCTTTTTGTTCTAGTATTGTTTTGTTGATGTTGCTGTTTATATGGACTTTTGTCCCTGTTTTTTCTATCTCTATCACTTGTCATTTTGTTGTTTTGACTGTTGTTGAAAATGTCAAAGGGATAACAGGTAGTTTTAATATGATTTCACATCATTGTAAACAGTTTAATGACAACCACTATACGACAAAGACAATGACAACGACAAAGAAATTTAAGTTATGTGTGTCTGATGTCTTTCGTCTTTTGCAGATGGTTCTTCTTACGATTTGTTCATTTTGTATCTTGTGTGTGATGAGTACATTGGCCATTGGCTTTAATTGTCAATTGTCAACTGTCAACTCTGTCTTGTTTTAGTCACACTACATATTCCTATTGATTTTGGATTTGGATTTTGGCACTACTTCAAAAAGAAGTCTGTCATCCTATAAATCTCAAAAATGCTCATGTCTCACAACTCACAACGTTTTACTGTGTATAGTTTATATTATGTGATTGATGGGTAAAACATGAAAGATTGGGACACTGAAGACTCAAGACTTGCTTTTTACTTAAAACTCAAAACATTGCAACTTGGCATTAGTCGTGAGTGGTGAGATTAAAAATAATGAATAGCGTAAATGAGTTGAAAATAGCAATTCATTAATGTCTCCGTTTTTTCAGACCATTTAGAATTTAGACTAACGGCCAGTTTCTAGTTGCCAGTGTAGTAAACATGAGTAATAAGTAATAAATAATGTACATGTAATTCACATGTTTTTATTTCATTTTCATTTTCTCCGGCGATTGAAGAATCTACACTGTAGATTCTACAGTCTAGAATCTAGAACCTACAGTTTACTCACCTCTTTAACGCCATACATTCAGTGTATTGTGCACTGTGTGTTGTGTATCAAGTATGAAGAAAAATAGTAGGTAAAAGTTGTATAATATTCCATGTATTTTCACATTCACATTCCCATTTCATTCTTGGTTAAGGCAAAAGTGCGTATGACGAAACGTCCACATTCTTGACGAGTCTTCAGCCTTGACTGACATATAACGCATAACGCAAATAATGATAATGACAATCATAATGATAATAATGATAAAGATAAAGACAATAATAATATCTTGTACATGCTATGCCTGTCTCTGTGTATTTGTCTGTAGTCTTTAGTCTCAAGTCTGTATCAAGTCATGTCATATTATTTGGTCAAATTGAGGAAGTGGGTGTGTGATCCTTTTCAAACTATTTGAACATTTTAACGTTCTCTATAATGTCTAATGTCTAATGGCTCTCATTACAGTTTTACCTGTTATTAAACACTAAACACACACAACACATGTACAACATACACGGAGAAAGAAAAGGAAACAGAGAGAGAAAGACACATTACACCAAATGGAAAATGGACATAAATAAAACATTATTATCATTGTTATTATATAATGGAAATTCCCGTCATAAGTGCTATCATGTGTACTATCTATCTAGTATCTAGTATCTACAATCTACAATATATCTGCTATCTGCTAATATATTACTCAAAATGACATTACGCACTTTGTGAATTTAATTATTTATTATTATTTCAATAACAATAACATAGGGAGTTTTTATCAGGTGCCCATGTGTCATGTGTCTTATATTCTGTATTTAAAATTCAAACTAAGGGGTTCCCTTCACTAAAAGTAAAAGGGTTGATTCTGATTCTCAATTTGAAACGATTTTATTGGATCTTTATTAAGTTCTGAGTCTGAAGGATTTTAGGCTACTACAAGTATAAATAATAATAATAATAATATTGGGTTAAAAATATATGCCAAAGGCGATGGAAAAGCTCAAGGAACCAAGAAATTTACATAATGATCTTTATTGTTAGCGTTTAAATCTTGAATCATGATTCTTGATACGACATATTATGTGGGTATGTAACGTGTATTTATATATTCACACCTAGATTCTAGATTCTAGATAAATTAGCTTAAGAGGTGTGAGATTATACAAGGTGCATTTAGTACTGTAAACTGTAAAATATCCAGATATGCATTGATAATTGATAGCAATAATAATTATTATTATTATTACCATTATGTAAAATGCAGTTTTGTATTTTGTATGGGAATAATCAAGTTGTTATGTGTTATTTGTTATTTTATTATTTTATAAAACACATGGAAATATAGTAACCTTATTTCCCATTAACACTCTAAAATAACAGTACTTAACTGCTTTTAAGACTGTTTTAATACTTGTATTGCACCATCGCTATCATTCTATCATTATCCTCGAGTCTCTAGACTCGAGAGTATGTTTCTCTTGTTCTTCTTGTCAACCTTGACTTAATAATATGTAATAAGACTTGTACATTGTACGGAATAGGTGTCAAAATTATATTTTCTAAGAAGCATCAAACTTTTGTGAATGAATGATCCACTTGACTACATTTTTCATACTCTCGTATGTAGTATCTTTTATCCCGTATCAATTTGTTCACTGTACACTGATATTTGAAAAAAATACATTCTTTATTATTTCTTTATGGCGATTGTTATAATATCATTTCCTTTTTTCCAAGCAACTTTTTTCTCCCATAAGTCAAAAGTCTCTCTTGGTAGAAATTCATGATACTAAAAACATGGAAAGAATGTCAGAGAAAATACATAGTGAGATAACGGGAGTTTTATGTAGTAGAATATCATATATGTAATACATACAGCTGCCCATCCACCATCCACCATCCAGTCATCTCTAGTGCAGTTTGTAGTTTTCTGTGTGATTGTGACTCATAATCAAGGAATTTGTTCACAGTTCATGGGATATAACAAAGAAGAAACAAGAGACGAGAGAGGAGAAGCAAGTGATTCCATAGACAAAAAGTACCGACTGACTGCTTGAGTCACATTAAAAACCTAATGGGTAATGGAATTGGTAGTTTTAACTTTAATTTGAACAAAAAGCATAAAATGACGACATTATCTATACTCTATACTCTATGCCGTATGTTGTATGGTGTACGTAATAAACTGAGGTGGTCACATAACTTTAGCATTCATTGTATTTTGTACAACAGTACAATATTGGCTGTATCTAACATGTACAAAATGAAATGTTTAATGTTCAATGCTCATGTAGCTGCACAATTTATTTATGTACTATATTTTTAAGGATGTTGTAAGTATGTGTACAGATGAAAAAAATTAACCGCACCTTCAACTTTAGTAAGTCTGTGAGTTGTGAGGAATGAGGATGAACTGATGAACTGGCTATTTCTATCTACAATACGTTGAGATTTGGCTTCTGCAAATGAAACTGTTTTGTATCGAGTATCGAGTCAAGAGTCAAGAGTATTGACAAAGTCACCAATTTTAAAAATCAGATAACATTTTATTAACATAGTCACCTGTTGAAAATTGAAACTATAGAATGTAGAATGTAAAAGTTAGCGGTACGTAGTACGTAGTCAAATCAGGAATATGACTTTTATGACATTGCCAATTTTAAGTTCAGTTAGTCAGTAGTCAGTAGCAAGTAGCAAGCATTATCAATTATCAGATTCCATCTTCCATCAATTCATGGGTAAAAAAATACAAACATTCTTGCAGCACATTTCATAATATTCAAATCGGAACGGTGTAATAATCGGCCATTAGAATGAAGAATGTTTTTTTCTTTCATCATGTGTACATGTGTCATAAGAGTGTGTATAATGTAAATGGAATAATTGATATTCAGTTTTGGGAACGTTATAATTTTTTTTGTAGACACTAGACACTTTACATGATGTTCTACTGTAAATAACACAAAGTTACAACATGCAAAGTAAATGGTGGTGTAAATCATAAAATTTGGTAAGCAGTAGAACAAGTAGAAGGTGTAAGTGTAAGAAGAAAGATGTAAGTTTGTTTAATATGGGTTTGAGACACAAGACACATGCTACCATCAGCTTCTACATTCTACATCTTCTGTATTTTGTATTTTGGAATGTGGATAGTTGAGCGCATTTACCTTTGTATGACCAAAAGAGCTGAGTAATGATAATGAGAGGGAAAATCCTATCATCACTCGGACAATTTACTCCATTTTAGTTGGACATTCGGAGCCGTACAAGTCACTTAGAAATGATGAAGAGATAATTGATACAATGTGTGTTGTGTTTGTATTATATATCATGTATTTATTTGTTTTTCTTGTTTTGTTCTTGTTCTTTCTTCAGGGTACGCGACCAGTTCTGGAGGCACATGTTGAGGAGAATTGTCGTCAACATTTATCCCTTATGTGTAATCTCGTAAATAAACAACAGGCTCAAATCTCTTGCTTGAGGACAGCTCTGGCCAAATTTACTCTGAATCAAACAGGTAACTTTTCCATTCATTTTTGAAAATCTCTTTACATTAATTTAATACTTTGTACATTTGTGCATTGCCCATTGTCCATGCAAATGATTAACAGGGGAATGAAAATTAAACCATAAAATTTGATTCATTTCCTTGTTCCACGTACATACAATGTACAAAGTCCATAATCCATAATCCAAACATGCATTTACTAAGTGCTCAAGTAACAATTAAAATATTTTAGTTGTGCATGTAGTAAAAATCTGGATCTGAATTCTTGATTCTTGATTCTTGATTCTGGATATGGATAAATTGCAAGGATTCTCGATTCTAGATTCTTGGTTCTAGATTATAGCTTGTGCATTCACTATTTACTTTTTTAAAAGTTTAAATGACCACGAGAGCCACAAAGGACGTGCGAATTGTAGAATTGTACATGTTTATGTACAGACTAGAGACTCGAGACTCCCACCCACATAATCATAAATATTAAAATCTAAAGTTTGTGAGAACTTGAAATTGGAAATGTTGAAATGTTCATCAAGTTCAAATCCAAATCCAAATCCAACTTCTTAAACTCGTTTGAGGTTTGAGTTTGAGTCACAAACATATTTACACTTGCTTCACTTGATTCCATTTCCATTTTATACTGTAATGTATTGTTATGATTATGATTATGCATCATCAATAATGTGGATTGTGAACTGTGTAAGTTTGTGTGTAAAAATCCAGTAGTTTTAAAGGGAATTTAACCTTTTACATAATTCTCTGGACTCTAGACTTTGCTTTTAACTTTTAAAGTTCAACCTGAATCCTGAATGTACATGCATATATTTTCTTGTGATATCTACAATCTTTACTTCAATCTCTCATTACATAATGCAATACGTGAGTAAGAGACAAAGAATTGCATTCTACATGTACAATGTACAGTCTACAGTCTACAGTAAGTTCGAATAGGAATTAGAAACATTTCTTAGTTCGTTTCATTCCATCAGGCAGAGTTGTGTATTGTGTATTGTGTATTGTTGCTCATGGACACTTGATTTTGATTTGACATTGATATGGCTTTTGTTCCAGTTGTACTGCAATTATAAGTATATTGTATGGATGTTGTATGAAGTATGGATATGGAAGAAAGAGGCAGAAACAAAAGTTAAGTATTTATGTTTCATTAGAATATCCGTTTAAACTTTATACCTGTGTTGATTGTTGATTGTTGATACAACATTTAAGAAATGGTGAAGGAAAAGACAGGCAACAAACACAAATGAACAAGAAGGACAAGAGAAAGAAAAAGAAATAGGTAGAGATAGAAAGAGAGAGAGAGTCGGTGAAATAATAAATTGAGCGGCTCGTAAACTATGTAAACAAGAGGAATGGAATGATATAAAGTATAAAAACCCACGCTTAATCAAAAGGTGTGAACTCAGCTGCTTCGTACTTCGTACTTTGGTCTCTGACTTCTTCTTGCATAATCCATAACAGACAGATAAACAGATAGAAACATTCATGTAAATTCACAATTCACACAACATACAGCTGAATATCACATCATTATTATTATTATCATCTTGTCAATTTAAAAACACCTTATGCCTCACAAACAACAAACGCACAGGCTCATACCTTTTATGTTTTTCTTTATTAAAACCATTTTTTTGCAATCCTCAATGCTCAATACGACTTATTGAATATTTTTCTAGAGTTACAAGTTACAAGTTAACATGGAATTTACTCGTTACATTAGGAATTAGACATTAGATGTTAGATATCAGGTTTATCTAATTCCAATTCCAAAAACCTGAATGGTTAGTCTAAATATTTTCTATATATAGAGTGAGACTGAAAGAAGAAGGCAGCAGAGAAAGATACACATGAAAACTGACTGTAGAATTAAGAAAGCAAAGGGAATAATATGCAGTTAATTACTTTTGCTAATCATCCCACGAAAAATGAGCAGTTGTACAAGATACAACAACCCAAAATTGTACACTGTAAAAACTCTGCATTCTGTATTCTGAATTCTGCATACTTGACACGCAAAGGATTAAGAGGATTTTCAACTCGCCCTTACTGAATAAAAAATTGTACCATATCACTGTAAACTGTAACACTCGCTGTAGACTGTGAAACTTTGGATACATTCAAATTTAAAATTGATTCATGATTTACAAGAGTCCTAATAGGAATTGATCTATTTGTACTGTAAAGTGGTTGTTTGCCCTTTTTCATTATGGATGATTTAACATTCAAGATTCAAGAGTCGGGAGTAATTAAACATGTAAATTCACCCCGTTACATGCGTGTGTATTCTGTATTGTGTACATGCAAAATGTTAGGCATTTGTAGGTATTTCAATTTGTTTGAGTTTTGAGCTTTGAGTTTTGGATTTTGAGCAAGGTAAAATTAAAAATGTCCTTATTTTGCCAAGATATGGAGATGAAGAGTTGGATTAGATATTACGTAGATGAACTGGACTGGAGTTGGAGCATTGAACATTCCGTGCGAAATAACATTTTCTAGTATGCACGCATACGCACAGAGTATAATGTATAGATTATAGATGAAAGATGGAAATGTACATAATGAAATTAATTAAGAGTGATGGATCGAGGTTTGTAATTTATATCTTGGTAGTTTATGTAGAAACATTGTACATTGTCCATGTATAAAATATAAAATATATTATACAATCCACAAGTATTTCTTGGTTTCTCTACAGTCTACAGTCTAGAGTGTACAGTGAATTGTCAGTAAATACACGAGTCAATAAATCTTCACAGGTTTACCTTATCTGGCTCAAAGAAAAGGAAATCGGCAGGTATTTATGTAGATTACTACTTGTCCTCATCCCCTCATCCCCTCATTCAAGCATTCAAGTCATCCATCCTTTTATACCAACCACAATTTATTACTTTGCATGCGTGCTCGTATAATTTCACATGCATTTCGGATTTCTCATTTCGTGTATGTTATATGTACGAAATTCTATAATTCATAATTAATTCACTACAGTATTACAGTACAGTCACTACGCTTATTGTTATTGTGCAGAAATTCAGAGTTTGGAGTTTAGAGCAATAAAATATACTTTATATACCATACACAAGAGAGAGAGATGAATGGATATGGAATCCTTTTGTAAAAAATAGTACCAAATGCAAATAAATCTGACATAGAGAATTTCAAAGTCAGTCTGAAGTCAGTTCACTGTGTATTGTATGTGTCTCTGTTCTCTGTCTGTCTTGGTATCTGTGGGAGCTAGTATTTTACCGGAGATCGATATCATTTGAAACCTTACTGATGATATTCAAGAATTCCCAATTCAAATTCAAATTCTCATAAGGGTAAAAATTTGATACTGTTCCATTTGATGGGTGGACGAAGAGAGAAAATCCATGCGTATAATGTTATCCAATCTGAAAACACGCAATTTGGTGTGCTGGCTTAGTGCTAATCTAATGTACATACTAAATACAATATGAAACTTGGTCTGGTCTGGAATCTGGAATGTTGTTGCTTCTCAAAGATAACACGAAGCGTATACATATGTACATTGAATATATCTATATAACTGGGAAAATGACGAGTTTACCATTACACATACCACATACCATATATCTATATTATCTATGCATACTCTGGTGTAAATTTTCTATTGTCAAGTGGTGGCAGTTTTTCTACTATCTACATGTACTTGTAGTTTGTAGTGCAAGTGCATTTTTTAAAATGAGAAAAGAAAAAGAGTTCAAAAGACAATTGCGTGGGCGAGGAGCATGTAAAATGTAAGTTGTAAGTGTAGAGTGTTGTAGGGTGAGTAGTGAGTAGTTGCGGGTGAAAATTCCTGAATGTGAGAATGCAAAACTAGTTGAATTCATGTTGTTCGTTTTTCTTTTCTATCTGTACTTGTCGTTCTCCTCCTTGCTTTGGTTTTGATAGCTCCGGCTACTATTAGTTGTTAGTTGTATATGAGATTTTTACATGCTCTGCCTCTATGTGTACGATGCTCCTGGCTTCCAATTTCCAACAACAACTAATTGCCTATGCAAATGTGACGCGTTAAAGCGGGGAGATAAATAGGAAAGGAAGAAGAAGAGAGAGAGAGGCGCTGGATTTTTTTACTGACGAGATAATTTACTTTACTTTGTACATAAACCGAGTGGAAGTCAATTCTATTCCACTCAAACTCTTCTGCCTTTGTGGACTTTATTCTTTATAGGTAAACTTGCCTGCATTTTCCGTGTTCGTTGTGAATAAAGTCTAGAGTCTAGAGTCTAGAATCTACATAGAGTCTAGATACAGATAAACTGGACAAACTGAATACTGAATACAAGTTACCCTCATACACATTACACATATAGAGGAAAAAGGAGACGAGGAAAATTCTCATAAAGCTTCGCCTTCTTCTTGATCTGCTATTCAAGTTCCGCAAAAGGACAGTTCATTTCATCTCCATTACCGGTTACTGGTTACTTTGCCAGTCCAGTTTGTACTTATTTGTATTTGTTAATGTATAATCATACCCCCTCATAAAATCCGTATCCGGTGGCGTCGGTGTCTGAGTCAGGGTCTAGAGAAATGGCCATTACTCTGGCTAAGAGAAATGGCTATTACTAGGGGGTAGGATTATAAGCTCATACGCGGTTCCCTGTTCCCTGCATAAAATACTTTATAGAATACTTGTTTCCATAATATTCCAAGTTCTGGAATCTGGATTGATGGGAATTTTTGGTATTTTATTTATACAGATGAAATACGTATTCGTATAGGAATACGAATACGGATTCAACTTGGTATCACATACCTAACATTTAAGCTTACTTATGTATACCTCGTGTACTGTCAAGTTTCAAGTCAAAGGCGCAACTACAAAACTAGTGTTATGTGCTATCGAGATGTTTCAATCAATGTTCATGTTGATTGAAACAGTACACAGTATGCAGTATTTTGATGCAAAAATATCCTTAACTGAAAATTAGAATTATTGGATGACTTCAAAATTTCCAAAGCTTTAAAGTACAAAATCCCTCGTACTTCGTACCTACAGATCTCAATAGACTATAATACTCTAGATTATAGATCTAGATCTAGCTCTAGATTTAGAATTTGAATTAGATTCTAGACCTCGAGTGTGTTAATGGAAAAGTAATAATAATTCTGCATCATTACTTCATATATCTACAATCTACCATGTTCCATCTTCAATCATCCATCTTCCACACAGAAATTTATAGAGGATGTGACGAATTAATCAAGGGAATTTTCTCCGTCCAATTCCAAAACTACAGAATGGAACATGGAGCATAGAGCATGGAGCGTGGAACATATTACAATTTATGCATTCTGTTACCTGATAACTCTGATAACTGTTAATCTAGTATTTAGTTTTGTTCCGCAATAAAATACTCTGTCACAGTCTACTTTCTACTTTCTACATTCTACGTAGCTCCTCACACAATTTCTCCTTCTCCTGACACATAGAAGGAGAATGTGAAATGTAGAATTATGCCATGAAATCTACAATAAAACTTGATTTGAAACGCAATGCCCAAGACCCAATACATCCATGTCGATATATTATGTATAAGGTCGCGTATAGAGTATAGAGTATAGATTATGGAGTATAGCGTGTATCGGATGTAGTGTGTAGAATACTTACTGGAAATGGGAAAACTGGAAAACTCTTGCTGGAAAATTGAAAAAATACGACAGGCTTATTTATAAATGGTTATTTGTAGGCCATGGGGCATGCATTCATATTTTATACCAGGGGTTTTTCAGCGTGGGACGAGATACGAGATGTACATTTTCTGTTTGCTTACAAGGATTGAAGGATTAGTGGTACACAGACAGATAATATCATGCACCTGAGAGGAAAATGAAACAAGTGAATGTATTGTCGAATACCTTTCATAAATTTCCGGTGTAATACCGTAATATTGTACGTAGATAGATACATATTGCATATTCCATATTACATGCTCCTTGGAAACTCCTCACTGGTTTAGCAAATACAGATACATTGAATATTGAAGATGGAAGAAAAGGCAAAGGTACAGGTTACAAGATACTCTTAACCACATTCTATGTTTTATATTCTACACGTATCTATGAAGCCCACATGGAGAAAGGAGAGAATTGATTTCTCTACACTCTGGATTCTGGATATATTCTACATTCTACATACATTCTAAATCTACATGCAGAGGCTCTGTGGCGTTTCAACGTCCTCGTAAACTGTATCCAGTGTCTAGCATACAGCATACAGTATCTAGTACTCGTCCCTGGGGCTACGATTCAATAATATGGTGTAAGTTCACCTCAAACTATAATAAAGGCTTGCGTTTTACGTTTTTTTTTCTCACCCTACCCTCCTTTTCACTACCCACTTTATGGCACTTTCCCCCTTTCCTCCAAAATTTATACCAAGAACCCGGAACCAGCAAACTGAATTTTTCTCCCCACTCCACCAAACACAGATAGATGTACAAGATACAATGTATACTGTATAGAGTACATAGAACCAGTCACTTCAACCCGTTGGCATTGTACTGGATGCAGTGGATGCTGGATGTTGGATTCATCTTATGCACCATGTACTCCATACTCTATACTACATTTTCAAAGCAACAACTTTTACATCAAGAAATGAAGTAACACGTTCCACTCCACAAACATTTAATTACTACAAAACATGTCTCCATCAACCATAAATGATAAACTCCCTCAGAATTTTTTCCGTGCAATTCTGTCTTGTGTATTGTGTACTCTTGAGACGTCTAGAATCTAGAATCAAAATTTTAAAAACATACTGAAGAGAATGGAGGATTTGAAAAGGGAATAAACCTCAACCAGAACAGAACAGAGCAGACCAGACGAGACCTCATCTTTTCTGCAGATAGGTTTTGGAAATACACGACAATGTTGCAGAGTATAGAGAGTACAAAAGTACAGAGTGTGACGTAAGTGAACCGTAGAAATTCTAAATTTTTGCAGTTTCCAGTTTGCAGATCCTAGATCCTGTAACAATAGGGATTAGGGATGGCGAAAGAGAAGGAGAGAGAAAGATGTTAGAGTCGTTTTCTGTTGTTTATGGGATGCGGAGTAGGGTACATACTACTTACAATATATAATACATACATGTGTACAGTGTACACTGGGGTTACTCTAGTATCTAGTATCTATAGTAGCTAACACATACAATATATTATATATCCATATAAACCTACAGCATACAACTTCCAGGGGTATAAAGATCTATGCGAGCATGAAAGACAGAAGACTAAAGGAAGAGGAAATCAGGGCAACACACCTGCACTCATGTGAACGTTTGGCCATTAGTTACTCTTCTCTCCTCTCTTCTTCTTCCTTTCCAGCTCTTAAATTCAACCCGCTTTCACCTCCACTGTATACTGTGCCGTACTCTACAGTAACGTAAACGTAAAGTATAAAGTAGTTGCAGTTAGTGAGTGAGTCTTCGTCACTAATAGGCCGTTATTTCCACCTTCCTTAAACATACAAGGAAGGAACGTAAATTGCTTTCTATATAACGTGTAGGATTTCCTGCCAATATCCTTCCACTCCTACTCGTATTTTCCCTTCGTTCTCGTTCTCGTCCTCGTCGCCGTCCTCGTCTTTCTTTAGTAGTCATCTCATCTCAGTCCTCTTGATTCACACTCCAACTCCAACTCTCATTCATATACAATATACATATACATATGCACAGTAGATACATGCAAGCACATTCACAGTCACAGTCACAGTTCACACAAGAAAAATATCTTTTCTCAGAGTTTTCTCTTCTCCTTTTTTATAGTACTTTTCAACATTCTACTTTCTCTCGTATTACTCTAACATCAATATAGGCAATTGCCTATTTACTACCTACCTTCGCAAAATGAAACAACACAAAACACAAAACACCAGTTCTCAAATAAAGTTCTAATCAAAACAGTCCACTCAACTCGATCCTCGATCCACCAAAACAAAACAAAAAAAAACTCTCAGAGACAGAGATCCCAGATTTGAGATTTGAGTACCATGAAAAACAGCTTAGGAGAAATTTTCTTTTTAACACGTGTAAGGAAAACAATAAACAGTCTGAACAGAACAGAACAGAACTCTGCAGTCTACGGTCTGCAGTATATAAATAATAGACAAAAGAACGTGTGTATCAAGTACCAAGATTATTACAGATTATAGGATAAGAGATCCTAGATGCTTTAATTTTGTGTTTTGTATACGTACTGTACAAATGTATAAAGTATAAAGGCGTCAGAAATTCATCCAAATCCAAAATTTTAATGATGCACGATTCTTGTTCTGATTCTGATTCTAAAAGAGCCGACGAAAACAGACAAAGAGAGAGAGAGAAATCGCTGCATGATGCGATAACTTGAGTTTTGAGTCTTGAGTGTGGAGTGTCAGACTTGAGATTTCTCTCGTTTCTGCGTCGACACTTGAAAGTAGGTGAATTAAATCCCTTTAAAATGTGACAAAGACAATCTGTCTCAACTTTGACATGAAAATGTGTCAACCATTTTGTACCCAGCAAACCTTGGTTGTCGGTTGTTGGTAGTTGGTCGTTGATCGTTCCTCTCAAGTTATAAGGCATGAATTAGGATAGTAAATATTATGCATATTTACTTACTTAATATTCGTTGGAAAAGATGAAACATTTCTAAATTCTAGATGCTAGATTTTAGATTCTAGTTTCTAGGAGTAGTAAAAAAAGGGAAGTTTCTATAATATAAAAATATCGGGCTCTTTGAGCTTGTACCATACCATATACATACGACTGCTTTTATTACTTGGAAGGCTTTGGCAAGATTAGTGTTTAGTGTGCAGTGTCCTGGATAGTGCATAGGTATTTTGGTATGTACTTGGAAAGATGAATCCTGTTGACTGTTGACTAATAGTAAATAGTGAATACGTACAGCACACAGCACCGTTTCAAGTGCACAGCAAACTAATGGCCTCCTGAGCATTTTTCAGGGAAGAGAGAAAACAACATTTTCTTAGAGGATTTCTTCAAATCGTCTTAAGTATGTCTGGGAATGGCGGAACTAACGGATTATCTACTATAAGACTCCATTTTAAAACATCCATAACATATTTCTTCCTTTCCTCCTGCTCTAGTTCATGTTCATCACGGTGGAAAAAAATTATTTCCACTTGTTTTCTTAATGCCTTTTACTTTTTATTTTTTACTTTATCCTACTTTAGACTTTAGACTCCAACTCTTTGCGTTATACTCTGTACTTGGTAGTTGGTACACAATAAATAAATAGCACACAGCGTATGCCAAATTCATATTTTTATTTGAATTGGTATGCATAGAAACTAAAAAGTATTTTCTTCAGCCTAAAAATTAACAATGAAAATTGGCCACTGTTTACTATGCAATTTACAATCCTAAAAAATACACGGAAATAAAGCTATGAGAAAAATAAAATGCTACCATTGGAATCTTTAGGGTCGAGTCGGGCCACCCAGACACTAGACATTAGAGTAAAAGTCCTTACTAACTACAGAATTTTAAAACAAAAATCTTGAACATGAAATGTTCCAACAAAAAATCTACTTTTCTACATTTTCTATTTTCTAGTTTTAAAATGGTATTTTTTTTTTAAATTACTACTTCAACAACGGACAACTGAACAAGATTACTTGCTACTTACCAGGCTTAAACAAGTTGGACCCGTATGGTTGGTTGTTGGTTGGTGTATGTTACCGCATTTTAGGATTGTGTGGGAAGCTACTTTGAAGAGCTCTGTAATGGCAACAACAAGAAACAAAATTGATGTACTGATCACCAATCACGGTAAAAAATGCATTTATTTAACTAATTTACTACAATAATAATTTTAATTTAAATATTTGAAAACTCCCTAGAGACGAAAAGTAAAAACAGTTCGGATCTCCCTTAAATGAGAATTTATTTTCATCTCAACTCTCCAAATGTGAATGACAGCAACTACCAGCTTTAGAACATTATAAAACTACAAACTACTACTATTTTACAACGGTTATATGTAAATACATTGTGCATCGTGCCCTGTAAATTGTATTTACACATTATGACATTTTTCATTCCCAATTCTCAACTCTCAACTACCTAAAAATGCCAACATAATAGCAAAAAATAAACTACCTAGTTTTAGAAATCACCTGGTCCTAGTTTCTCTTAGGATTTATGATTTAGGATCGTCGACATATTATATGTACAGAGAAAGCAGAAACAAAATACCCTGAACGTAAAACGTGATGCTGCTGAGGACGATTTTATGTGAAAATGGACAGTTTCGGAAGTATAAATGGGATGAGGAAATGAGAAAAACTGGCACAGAACAACATTAACATGACCAAAATATGTACATATTTCTCAACAACAAACAGTCCTAAATTCCAAAATCCACTTGTATATTATTGTACACATGCAACATAGAACATAGATCACACATGTTCAAAAATTATGTGCCTTGAATTCAATTCACTTCTTTTCAGTTGCGTCGCATGTCATAAAAGCGCAAGACACAAAACACAAATCTACAAATATAGAGGACATTACACATCATTTAGATTTGTAAGGATGAAAATGGTGAAATGATTTACGGCGTGAAAATTGATATTGGATAGTGGCCGATACACATGTTTGTGCACATTTATTTATTTCCATGTTCCGGATTCATCCGTAGGTTTGCCTATTTTTACGTTCTATTGGTGAAAGTAAGGGCTTTTTCTTTCACTTCAATACCATACCGTAACATACGCCGCACGCTATATATTATGTTCATCTGAATCTGGATCTAAATTTTAATCTTTTTTTTCCTTGAATGTTCAGTGCCCAGTATTTTGTCAGTCAACAACCGTGTTGCTGTTGCAAACAGTCAAATCCATGTTGCATGTACAAGACGCAATGTACAGATGTATACAAGTGTATTTCGATTTACGGATACGAGAAATTGGAGAACTTGGAAAACTAAGAGCAGAAAAAAGTATGGATAAACTACAAAGTAACAAAGTACACACTCGGAAAAAACAATATTTTTAACTCCATGATAACATAAAAGTTAACTTGATATCACACGAAAAAACCGAT